>WHYT01014334.1:0-17607 GCA_009806455.1 Tetrax tetrax
GATCCGGTACTAATTGAAGGGTATTTAGGGCATTTACATAGTTCTTAATTTTATGCTTACATTTTCCACATACTTAGAATCCAAGGGGTTTTTGATTTTTTTAATTTTTTAATTTTTTTTTTTTAGGTTTTCAAAGCAAGTTTTACAAATATTAAAGACTTTGGGGGGAAAAAGAAACTGTAACAGGAAGGGTCTGCACAACTTGATTTTTATCTTTTGGTTATTTTTATCTGCAATTTTCTAAAGGGAAAAAAACTTAATTTGGACAAGTATGACATGGGATTTTTTTCCCCCCATTTTAGGCTTCTGAGTGCATTCCAGATAAAAAAATAAAAAAGAAATAGAGTTTATATTTAGGTATATATTGATTCCTGAGATAAATAACCACATAGTAGCTTTCCTGTCATTTTTTGTTCCAGATTGCTGTTTTTTCTTTTCCCATCCCCTAGATAGAAAGACAAAATATTTAAATAGCTAAAGAAAACTACAGATTTTACTCTACATAGAATCATAGAATGGCTAGAGTTGGAAGGGGCCTTCAAAGGTTACCTAGTCCAACCCCACTGCAAGAAGCAGGGACATCCCTGACTAGATCAGGTTGCTCAGGGCCTCATCCAGCCTGGCCTTGAACATTTCCAGGGATGGGGCATCCACCACCTCTCTGGGCAACCTGGTCCAGTGCTCTACAACCCTCATTGTGAAATTATTTTTTCTAATATCTAATCTAAATCTACCTCCCTCTAATTTAAACCCATTACCCCTTGTCCTATCACAACAGGCCCTACTGAACAGCCTGTCCCCATCTTTCCTGTAAGCCCCCTTGAGGTACTGGAAGACTGCTATCAGGTCTCCCCGGAGCCTTCTCTTCTCCAGGCTGAACAGCCCCAACTCTCTCAGCCTGTCCTCATAGGAGAGGTGCTCCAGCCCTCTGATCATCTTTGTGGCCCTCCTCTGGACCTTCTCCAACTGGTCCATGTCCTTCTTATGTTGGGGGCTCCAGAGCTGGACATAGTACTCCAGGTGGGGTCTCACCAGGGCAGAGTAGAGGGGCAGAATCACCTCCCTCCACCTGCTGGCCATGCTCCTCTTGATGCAGCCCAGGATGCGGTTGGCCTTCTGGGATGTAAGGGCACATTGCCGGCTCATGTTGAGCCTCTCGTCCACCATCACTCCCAAGTCTTTCTCCTCAGGGCTGCTCTCAATCCATTCTCTGCCCAGCCTGTATTTGTGCCTGGGATTGCCATGACCCAGGTGCAGGACCTTGCACTTGGCCTGGTTGAACTTCATGAGGTTGGCACGGGCCCACCTCTCCAGCCTGTCCAGGTCCCTCTGGATGGCATCCCTCCCTTCCAGCATGTCGATGGCACCACACAGCTTGGTGTCATCGGTGAACTTGCTGAGGGTGCACTCTATCCCACTGTCCATATCACCAACAAAGGTGTTGAACAGGGCTGGGCCCAACACGGACCCCTGAGGGACGTCACTGGTGACCGGTCTCCACTTGGACATTGAGCCGTTGACCACCACTCTCTGAGTGCGGCCATCCAGCCAACTCCTTATTCACCAAGTGGTCCATCCATCGAACCCATGCCTCTCTAGTTTAGAGAGAAGGATGTCGTGCGGGACAGTGTCAAAAGCTTTGCACAAGTGCAGGTAGATGATATCCGTTGCCCGTTCCTTGTCCACCGATGCTGTCACCCCGTCATAGAAGGCCACCAAATTGGTCAGGCACGATCTGCCCTTGTGAAGCCATGCTGGCTGTCACCAACCACCTCCTTGCTCTCCATGTGCCTTAGCATGGTTTCCAGGAGAATCTGCTCCATGACTTTGCCAGGCACGGAGGTGAGGCTGACTGGCCTGTAGTTGCCCGGGTCTTCCTTACTCCCCTTTTTAAAATGGGGGTTATGTTCCCTCTCTTCCAGTCATCGGGGACCTCACCAGACCGCCACGATTTCTCAAATATGATGGCCAGTGGCTTGGCAACTTCATCCGCCAGTTCCCTCAGGGTGCGCGGATGCATCTCATCAGGCCCCATGGACTTGTGCACCTTCAAGTTCCTTAGATGATCCCGAACCTGCTCTTGGAGCACAGTGGGCAGTTCTTCATCCACGCAGTCCCCGCCTGTGCCTTCCACAGCTTGGGTGGAGAGACAAGAGCCCTTATCAGTGAAGACTGAGGCAAAAATGTCATTGAGCACCTCAGCCTTCTCCATGTCCTGGGTAACCACGACACCTGTTTCCTTCCGGAGGGGGCCTACATTCTCCTTGGATTTTCTTTTGTCCCCTACATACCTGTAAAAGCTTTTCTTGTTACTTTTTATATCCCTGGCCAGATTCGATTCCATCAGGGCTTTAGCCTTCCTCACCCGATCCCTGGCCACTCGCACAGCCACTCGCTAGTCCTCCCAGGCTACCTGTCCCTGCTTCCACCCTCTATAGGCTTCCTTCTTTACTTTCAGTTGGTCCAGGAGCTCCTTGCTCATCCACGCTGGCCTCCTGGCCTTTTTGCCCGACTTCTTCTTCATTGGGATGCACCTCTGCTGAGCTTGGAGGGGGTGCTCCTTAAATGTGGACCAACTTTCCTGGGCCCCTCTTCCCTCCAGGGCTGCCTCCCATGGCACTTTGCCCATGAGGTTCCTGAAGAGTCTGAAGTCTGCCTTCTTGAAATCTAGTGCAGAGATAGATACCTATCTACATGGTCATAGCAAGTCTTCTATGTCTATATCCTATTCTTATTCTGCAAGTGGGAAATAATTGAGATACATTCCTTGAACATACAACACAGGTAAGAGTTGCAAGATTGTACAGAAAAGGCCTGTCATCTCCACACCGCTAGCTCCCATTGTGTCTCTTCATGTCCTCTTTTTGTAACCTCATTGTGAAAAAATTATCGTGGGCATATACACTACAAAGAGGTAGAAAAGACATTGTTGATGTAAGCAAAATGAATATGAGCTATTGTCTCAAAATACTCCAGCAGGTTCCTGCTTAGCTGCACAGCACAGATTCACAGATGGGCCATACTGGTACGCCTACACTAGCTTCCCTACAGCAATGCCGGTGACAGCCACTGTGGACCTTCAGCCTTACCTCAGCATCCCAAAGTTTCAAGGCATAGTCAAGTTTCAAGGTTTCCAATATAATATCTAGAAGAAGTGTCTGGGAAACATCAAAGGAAAATATACTCTGAGACTGACAGAACCTCAGTCATGGTAATTGTGACTCTGATGTTAGAGGAACTATTGCTAAGGAATATTAGCTATTTAGCTGATGACAGGGAAGTGTAGAGAAGAAGAGTAAATCAAACAGAATTCCATTTTTAAGGTTACCTTCCTCCTTCCCAATAATCTACCTGGGTATGAAAATCCATAATACAATTGTGTGATGCCCTGGAGAAGAACTGATTTAAAATAAAAAGTGTGGTACGACTTTGTAATTTTTCTTCATTGTACATGCAGTGTCCCCATAAACACACAGCTTTCAAGCTCTCAGCTTCAGCTGCACTCAAGAGTTTCTCTGGGTGTGCTCCTGGATGGTTGTGCTCTTATCTGCTTGCCTACAGTTAATGAAGTTGAACCTGACATTTCCTCTCATTATTAAGCATAGTTTTAGATTGTAAGATTAAGACTAATCCAAGACTACCAAACAATAAAGCAGCAGCTCAAAGCATTTTGATAAACAAGTTTTTCAAGTATCAAAATTGATATGGTAGGGATTAGGGTAGGACAAACAAAGGCATTTCATGGGCCATCCTCCCTTGGAGGAAAAATGTGTCTTGCAAGGCAAAATGAGAAATAGAATACGAATAAAACCATGATATAGTCCTGAAGTCTGTGTCACCTGCAGCTGACTGTAATATGCTAAGAAAAGTGCTGGACCTTGTGTCCCCTACTAGTTTAGTGAGAGAAAAGGCTCATAATTTGCTATTGCCTGACAAATGCAGAGGTCTGAGATAACTCCCATTGTTGCTGTTTTATGAAAAACTAGGTGAATAAAACACTTGAAGCATTGAAATTCAGGGAAGACTAAATATATGTGTATATTTAAATATATATAGATGTATATAGATATATATGTATATGGACATGTAGATGTATAGGTATATGTGTATAAATAAAACATTCATAATCTTTATTTCCCTTTTGTGAGTGCTTTTTTATGGTTTGCACAATATATGCCTAAGCAGCCATTTTTCTAAAAGAAAGTGCAAGTTGCCACGGAGTAGTTTTCTCTGATACAAAAGACTTAATGGTACAAGGAACTGAGAGTCAAAGGAACTGAACTGCAGTTTATGATCACACATTTCAAGCCCCATCTTCAAGAAGAATTTCTCAGTGAAAATCCAAGAGGATATGGAGTATAAAGACTATTCATTGCCTTCAACAATTTCTATCCAAAGGCCAAGAATAACAAACTTGTTCATTAGAAATGATAAAGCAGTGCATGTTCTGTGCCTGTGTGACCTTCTATCACCAGCAGTAGCTTAGTTTCACCTTTTTGATAATAAAGTTCATCGTATTGCAACCTCTTTGACATTTACTGACCTGGAAACGAGCACCTTCTGCAGCACAGGGTCTGTATCAGGACTTTAGTAGGCATCTCAGGGACACTGGGATGAAAAAAAAGGAGGTTATGGTGAAAGAAAAATAACAAACTGCTGAAGAGGAGAAGAAAGAAAATGTATGGCTTTGACATCCCATCCCTCCCCATGCAAGTAGGTGGATTTGAGCAGAATGGAGACTTGTAATACAAATAATTTTCGTGGATATTATGGGACCTGAAGATGCTGACATTATAAATATCATGCAAGCAAGCCAGTCTTTAATTAGTAAATTCTAGGAATAATGTAATTCCAAGAAAATGAGAAACGTAAGACTGAAGGACGACAGAAAGCCCTTTTAAGCATTTTGATTGATCTTAAATCAAATGCTTTCCTACAATATTTCAGCAGGTTCTCTTATATTGGAAAACTCATTTCAGAATCAAAGCTAAAAATCTCACTTGGCTTCATTCAGAGCACAGATATTAAGGGAAGCAACCCAGAAGCAAACATAGATAATCAATACCCAGATATTTTTAATGGCATACAGATACTGCCCATGCAATCCAAGCCTGAATTCTCAGAATCCTGTAATTAATGCATCCAGAAACGCTCTTAGACTGATGAAGTAGAAGCTCAAAGGGATGTGAATTGTCTAAAGCCTCAGGAAACAATTAAACCAGATGGGACAATCAGCTGAAAGGGCGTACCCATGAAGAAGAAAGGTTTAGTTCAGCCAAGGAACACAAACAGCATTTTAAAAGTCTATCAAAAGGACAACAGTCTTATTTTTCAAAAATCATGGGATGAAAAATCCACTGTACAGCTTCATGAACTATTGCAAAGGTGAGTTTGCCTAACTAAGAAAACACTGAACATCAGTTTTGCTTCGCCTACTTTCGGCTGCCAACTATTTGATCTTGTTCAGTCTTTCTTTATGTTAGACTGTGGGTTCAATTATGTGGCCACATTAATAAAAGCTATGAAACTAGTAAAAATGCTTTGAAGTACAAGCATTATAGCATAGAATATCAAAAATATGAATTGACATTTTTATAAATGAAAGATTCAAGTGAAGCAGAACAGTACGTTTTTCAAAATTTTACTGTTTACCATTCAATAACCCTTTTTAAAATTTAATTTTCAACCTACAGTTTTCAAAGGCACCTAAGGCATCTATGAAGTTTTTTCATAAGTGAGTTGGTTTAGGTACACAAATATACACTGCAATCTTTTCACAATCTTTTACATTTGTATTTTTACTATTTTTATTTTGGAAATTATAGCATTTTCTGGTTTTGTCCTGGCTTCAAATTTCTCAAATTTAAAATGAGGTTTTTGAGATCAATTAATTTTGAAACAGTCTGTGAACACATCTCCATGTTTAATTGCTTTCCTGAAGAAAAATTCCGCTGGGTAAAAATTTCATTTTTCTACAACACTTGTTCAAGTATATTATATGTAATTATTATTTTTTTCTTTTGGACTCTGTTTTCCTGGCAACTATTTATCTGAGAATTCTTAACATAATGTGCCAGCAACTTATGTAAACCCACAACTAATAGTGCTGAATATTTTTCATGTTAATTTGAATTTATCTTGGCATCTTGCAATACCATCCGATGCATTGGCAAACAAATATTGAATGACTTAACTTAGAATGTCCTCCAAATTTTGTTTCTTTTCAGTGAAAATCCTCTGCAAGCTATGTCTAACTTTTGAGACATTACAAAAATGATCAGAAGACTTTGCAGATGTTTAACATCTTGCATATTACCACATATGTTAACAGGCATCTGATGTTAAGGCCTGTCAGATGTATGTGGAAACAGGGAGTTGAAGACAGAATCAGGTCTGTAGACTTGAATCTTTTACTGAATTCTGACCTAAAAAAAAAAAACCTATTTGAAGAGAATATTTTCCTGTGCCTTCTTCAGGAAACTGAAAGACTAAATGAAAAGAAACTATTTCTGAACTTTATGGTACCAGGACATGACACGTGCCCTTCCAGATAAACTACCTGAATTTGAAGGGGAACAGAGGCAGTATTAGGTTTACGGCTACTCCTTTTCAGATTGAGTTTTTAAGACCATGTCTCAGAAACCATTCTCAGACCATGTCTAACCTGTGGGATCCAGCAGCGCTTCCCAGCCTCCAAGTCTTAACATATGCCTGCCACATTCTGATGTGGAGTCAGGGGCATAGGCCAGATCCTTCCTCCAAAACCACTGGGGAGGTGTGGCAGCTGTCTTCTACCTCCATTGGAAGAAATCTAAGCATGCAGGCCAAACGCAAGCTCCTGGTGGGGTTCCCATTCTGGACCCGCCTCACACTGCAAGGGCAAACTTAGAATCTTCAGACACAAGAAAGCTCTGTAATCCGCTCCTGATGGGCCTTGGTGTAAGCGATTCTTGAGCTACTCAGGCTGGGCTAGGTTTTGACACACCCAGGGAGAGAACTGGAAGCAGGCAAGGAAAAGCCACGAGTGGATATTTAATGAGCTGAAGGGAGGGAAGTCAGACTGTAATTTCGTACTGTCCTTGGCAGCCAAGTCCTCTCTTGAATGTTGTCCATCATTTCTGAAATGTGTTTAATTCACCTTTTGTGCGAGGGGTCCTGGATGTGGAGGAGGGATTTTGGTTCTGCACCCTTGAACACGAGTACACGCACAATGGTGGACTGCAAAACAGATGCTTCTTTGAGTTCATTAACTCAGATCTCACATTACTGGGTAGTATTGCAATACTGTGATCCCCTTTAGCGCTGCCATGCTGCAGTCAGGTGGGGAGTTCATCTAGCTCAATATTTTGTCTCTAAATTATGGCCTTGACCGCTTCCTCAGTGGGTGAATGTAGCAAAAATGGCACCCTAATTTACCCCCCCCCCATCTTCCACTGGGCAGTGGTGCAGCGGCTTACTGAGCTGTAGGTTGCCACTAGTCCAGCTAATCTCCATTATTTCTACTTCAGGTCTTGCAATGACTCTTAACAAAAGTTCCACGACCAATTCTGCACTTTGTGAAAGTGGACTTCATTTCTGGATTATTATTTTGCATCTTTCTTCTGGAAAAGATAAAGAACAATTACTGCTAATGCAAAATGAGCATACTTGGCACCACATAATCCTGGCTACTCAGATTCCAGGCTTGAGGGTCTGATAAAAACCTCAGTGAAACTAATGGGAATTTTTCCCAATGCAGGAGCCAAACTCTTCAGCTTCTCTGACAATTTCCACTATGCACAGAGGGACGCGTGATTACAAAAATCTGTGGTGGCTTAACTGAACATGAAAGTAGGACAAAGATAAAATAACATGAAGTATTAACCATTAATTCAGGGAAAATCGAGCACTGTGATAAATGGTGCCTAATCATGCATGTGTCTATGTCATTGCTGAAATGCAACGCCTGGGGCATGGGGAGGCAAAATAAGGAGAGCTGAAGAAAGATCAGCACTGCAAGGCCATTTAACTCCATTAATATACTCCCATTATCGCAGTTAGTAAAAGTAAACAACAGTTGTTTCTAAATATCTCATTTGTATACTGCCTATTCCAATACTGGCTATACTGCTCAAAACCTCAGCCCCCGGAGGCACAGGATTAAATCAACTTCTCAGTTGTCATTTTCTTCTCCCCCCAAAGCAGGCTTTAAAAATGGAAAAGTGAAGCAAACTGACTCAAAACCCTCACAAGCCAGGAGACAAACAAACCCACTGGGGTTTTTTATGCCATGACTTTCAGAAAACCTCCCAAGTGTTTTTGTTTTCTGGGTTATTTATAGCAGTCAGAAATATGGGAACAGAGGCTGTGTCAATGACTGAACTTCTGAGTCAAATTAACAAGCAGCAAATTATTCACAACAGATGTAGCTCTACATAAACAGAAACACTACAGGGGGAATAAAATACCTGCAAGGAGACAATGGGAACGAGCTCTTTGCAAGATTCAGGAAGGCAGAAAGCAAGTGTTGCAGTGATGTTTCTGGGTCCTGCATTTCCCCTGCTAACTACAAGTAGGAAACAAGGCAGTCCTTCCATGGAGCAGGTTTACCAAGAAGCTCCAGACAGCTCCTCACACTCTTAGAGAGGCAGTCCTTAAACTGCTGCTATGCTGCAGCCTCTGTAAGCTTGAGTCAAACTAAGCTCCGGTATGGGAGAGAATAAGGCTCAGGGGAACTGCACCTTTTAACTTTAAATTCCAGCTCCTCTAAATCTATTTGTCATCCTCTGAATCCTCTTTCCTTTAATGGGCTAGTTATTACGTGTTCTTAACACATCTGTTTGATCTGTTAAAAACCTCAGAGAAAGAAACTTGGTAGCAATTCTTTCTTTTGTACCATCTCAGTTTTAATTTACACTTTAATTTATTTTATTATTAACTCAGGAATAGCCAGGACTATGTGTGAATTCACATATATCAATATGAACACCACAACCTGGGAAAAGGGAAACACAACTCAGATGCAGTGATTTTATTTGACTTACTTTGTTATTATAATCCTGGCCACTGTAGTTATAAGGAAGCTGTAGCACTGCAGGTTTGCAAACACACTGCACACTGTGCTTTCTAATCCTAAGAATTAACATGGAAAAAAGAACAGACTTGTAAATACTGTGGAAGGCAGAGACTCATGAATGCGTATGCCCCATCCCCACTGACTTTGCGCAGACGCAGAGCATCTCATTCTTATCCATGACTTTACTTGAAAACCTGCATGGGAAAAGCACTCAGAAAGATGTCTGCTCCAAAGGGAGGATGTTCTGGCACAAAGTTAAGGGGCTATGAATGGCTCTCAATTGGATATCGGCACTAATCGCAGTCTCATTTCTCTTCAAACAGCAAACTAATTGGCACATGCACCTTACTGAGGATGTTTGTGGCATACTTTGCAGACATGCACAATCAAAGAGGTCATGTTTTGAACCTGTAAATTACTCACACATTTTACATTTTAAATAAACCTGTAGATTTATTGTACAATTGTACAGCATGTGCTTTTTTAACCAAAAGCTCAGCATCACACAACACTTTGATCTTCACTTAAACATACAAAGTTCTACAACACAGCTCAGTTCAGCTAGGAAAGCAACATAATGAATTAATTTATTGAGAGTCCTGGCTATGCTGTTCTTAAGGATGTTTACCTACAGCAAGAACAGTGGCAGTGGTTCTGGTGTTGTAACATTTCATCACTTTAACCTGTTCTCAGCACAGTAATAACAAGCAGTCATTTAGAGCAAAATGAAGAGATCGTTTAAGGGATGCCACATCTAATCGCAAATGCATGAAACAGTAGACCAGATGAGCTCACACACATAATACAAGTACAGATCAGAAATCTATTATGACATCACTTTGACGTAATGTCTGCACTAACTATGCCACGGAATCCACCATACAGGAAGACTGGATGCATGACAGGCATCACATCATGTAATAACAATATCATTTGGATTGAAATTGCTAGGTTTGGAAGGGGCAGAGCAGGGTGTCCTGTACAAATATACACCTGCCTTATCACATTGATTTACAGGTCAGAAACACTCCTGTAGCCGTTTGCCCACATGCCAGCAGTCTCTTGTTTTAATTCATTTTTATACTGTTTGCTTTTATTTCACCTGGTTCAATTGAAAACAGTATCATTCCTTCCAGACACAGAGTGTGTTTTGTACTGCATGTCTTAGCCTTTCAAATTGTCATAAACGCCTGAGTTGGTGTGACTGACATCCTTTACATGCTCTTGTGCACAGCTAGCCCCAAGTTGTTATCAAGGCATGTACAGATAAGATTCTTTGTTTGCCACAGGGGTTCCGAATCACAAGGGAAAATCAAAGGTCATCACTGCATAATAACTTACAGCAAGTGAAGTTTCCCTGAAGTTTGGCATTAAATATCAACTACCCAAATGAGCTACGGGTTACATGGCAAATTCTTGATCAGAGAATCTTTATGCCTTTTAATTGCTGTTGTGTTTAATTTACCAGTGTGTGTCAAACATTAAGCCTGTCACTTTAAAGGATCAAGTGCTATTTTTATTAAAGAATTTCAAATTCTCAAAAAATAGTATTTTCAGTACGTTCCTAAATACCCAAAGGAAGTAAATCTGGATCCTACCCCTGAACACGTGATTTTTCACTTACAGCAGCAGATGATAGTGCATTGTTGGTTGGTTCTGAATGGTATTGAACTCCTACAGATCAACTAAAATAATACGCCAATCAAAACACAGACAGTGATACTAAAGAAACAGAGGAAGGAAATTGATATCAAACATCTGATCTTGAATTAAAATACACCAGCAAAAGCATGTAAGCTTTCAAACAGATGAGATGCTTAGCTGCTATCAAGTAACATAGCAGCAGTGGTTTCAGAAGAATTATACCAAACTTGTAGCCACTACGGTAAATGTGTATTCTCTGACTCTGTAAATTTCACTCATTTTAAACAAAAGACTAAAGCAAGTTAATTCAAGTATCCTAAAAAAAAAAAATGTGAGGAAGAAGGATCTTTTAAAATCAAAGTTGTTTTTTTTATAATCTTCAAATATTTTTGGAAAATTTCACCACACTGAAAAAGTTTTCACTTATCTGTCTTGCTTCTAGCTTTAGATAACACTAACCAGCAGCAGAAACAAAGCTGGAAACAAAATAATTCTTGGTTCAGGAGACTAAATGCATGTCCTCAGTAGACTTCCAGTTCATTGTCTAAATTGTAATGTTTTGGTAGCTTTTGGTGAACGTATGAACTTTTGGGTGATTATCTAGACACCACCGACACACTGTAAAGATTGTTGAAAAGGTAGTTGTCTAATTAAAACACACATCATCTGAAATGGTTTTCTTTTTCTTACTGTAAAACAAACACAAGCAGCATATTAACAAGATGCACAAGCTCTTCTTCTTTGCCCATTTACAATTTTTAATTTGATTAATAAGTAATAAGAAATAATTAAAAATCTGATCTTGAAATATCATTGACAGTTTAAGGAATAAAGCTCTGCTATTTCCTGAATTCATTCCATGCCATCTTTAATAAAAGAGCTTACACAGATTCCTTCTGCTTACTAAAATGAAGTCAGCTTATGTTTCTAACTTATTTAAATAGACCCAACACCAGAGACATACAAAATGTTATACTGAATTTTAATCCTTGTAAAACATAATTACACCACATACTGTTATTATAAATCTTTTCAATAACATCCATTATAGAACTCGGTAAAGAGCACTGTCTACTACTATGCACTGTCAAATATTTCTGGCAGTATTTGGAACTGACTACAGCAGATTTCTTTTTTAAAATCAAGAGTAAGCCTACATATTCTGAACTTGCAAATAATACACAACAAACTGTATTTCCATATAGGCTGCAGAGACATTCACTCTTTTTTTTTCTGATTTGTATATAAGAGTAATTTTTCCATAACAATATGAAAGAAAATTAATAACTTATTTATCTAGCTAGGAGGCTAGTCGTTATTTATAATTATATTAATCAAAAGATGACTGAAAAATTCAAAGTTAATTATTGTGAAGTGCACAAAATCTAGAATATAGGGACTTTCCACAGTACATTATACTAAGTCAACATATAATAGATTAAAAGCTGTAAAGCCAAAATTTTCATTTAAAAATTTAGTGTTTCTGACATCATCTTCCACCATTCCATCAACTCTTCTTTCTCCTCTTCTTTTCTTTCAGACAATGACTCCAGTTCAAAATCAACCTGAGTAAGAGAAATAAGCAAAAACATTAGTAAGATTTGTAGAGCGAAGTGTAGGCTTTGAAGAGTCATTTATTGAAAGAAATTGTTTAACAAAGACATGGGACTTAGGGAGGTACATTCCATTTTATACTATATTTATTCCAAAGTCTCTCAGGGCTGATGTAAATATATCCAATACTAATATATCAGTACAATAAACTGATCTTTAAAAATGCACTTGGGTGAGCAAAATTTCCAAGACAAACCAGACATCTGTCCAGTCTTTGACTTGTCTAAAAACTTTAAAAAGTAGGGGCCAATGAACTGAAATCAAATAACAGCCAGTCACATAAATCATTTAGCATATAATAAAAAGTATCTTCAGCATGTTGCTATCTAACACCTAGCAATGCAGACCCCCAGCAACATGTATTCAATTTTATGCAATCAAGAAGATCCATCAAACCACCATCTGGACAATGGAACTTCAGTTAAACCATAGGACTAGAGTCTTCCTGTTATCTTGCAAGCCAGTTCCTGTTATCTTGCAAGCCAGCTCCTGTTGTCCTGAGAACCTGAATGCAGAGCTGATTCTGAGAAATTTAGCCTTACCCCCACGCATGCGCCCAGACCCAAGGTCAGAAAAACAGAGGGGCCCAGAGACAGTAATGGGCACGCATATCACCACCAGGTGAGGGGTGCAGCTAGGCAAACCAGCTCTTGGAATACAATGAATACGCAACAAAACGAACAATAAAAGGACAAAAATAACCAACATAAAAAGGGGAAAAAAACATCAATGGAACCAACATCCATGGAATCGACATCGGAATCAACATCTGACGGAACGTTCCCCCACCGAGTGAACTGGACTGTCGGGATGCCGCAGCTCCATGGTGGTAGCTATTGCAACTGAAACTCTTTTCTTTTCTCCCTCTTTGCTTTCTTTCTTTCTTTTCTCTTGCATTTGTGAACTTGTTCTCGGGTTAATAAAGTTTGGTGCTTGACTCCGTTTTGAGTCTTAATTCTGTTCCCGAGAATAGGAGCAAAACCATGCTCTGGTGTGTGAGAGGTTGGTTCAGCTGCCCCTAACCTCCCAGACTCATCTGAGGTCGGTTAGAACACAAGGGGACCTTCCTCTCATTCGAAATCGGAGCATGACACCTATCACAACAGGCCCTGCTAAAGAGTTTCTCCCCATCTCTCTTACAAGACCCCTTCAGGTACTGGAAGATCGCTATAAGGTCTCCCCAGAGCCTTGTCTTCTCCAAGCTGAGCAGCCCCAACTCTCTCAGCCTTTCCTCACACAAGAGGTGCTCCAGCCCTCTTACCATCTTCGTGGCCTCTGGACTCATTCCAACAAATCTATGTCCTTCTTATGTTGGAGGCTCTAGAGCTGGATGCAGTACTCCAAGTGGGGTCTCACCAGAGAATACAGGGGCAGAATCACCTCCCTCGACCTGCTAGCCATGCTCCTCTTGATGCAGTCCAGGATGCAGTTGGCTTTCTGGGCTGCAAGCATGCACTGCCCGCTTATGTTGAGCTTCTCATCCACTAGCATTCCCAAGTCCTTCTTCTCGGGGCTGCTCTCAATCCATTCTCCACCCAGCCTGTATTTGTGCTTGGGATTGTTCCAACCCATGTGCAGGACCTTGCACTTGGCCTGGTTGAATTTCATAAGGTTCTCACGAGCCCACCTCTTCAGCCTGTCAAGGTCCCTCTGGATGGCATCCCTTCCCTCCAGCATGTCAACCACACCACATTGCTCGGTGTTGTCGGCAAACGTGCTGAGGGTGCGCTCTATCCCAGTATCCACATCACCAACAAAGATGTTAAACAGGGCCGGTCCCAATACCAGCCCCTGAGGAACACCACTCGTCACTGGTCTCCACTTGGACATCGAAACATTGGCCACAACTCTGAATGCATCCATCCAGCCAATTCCTTATCCACCTCATCCAAAGATATTCTGTAATGTTCTATCTGATTGGCTATTCGCACATCAATGAATAAAAAAAGTTTAAATATCTCAATATTACCATTCTCTGTGTCTTTTCATGTTAAATCAGACCAACAGGAGATGAAATGAGTTTACAATGAGATTACTCTCAGTGGCTTGTACAGCAAGTACTAGAAAAGTAGATTTCCTATGCCTCCTAAATTAGCATATTCTGAAATATTTTGAAAAAATCACCTCCTGCTTACATATATACCATGAATTTAAAAAAAAAAAAAAGAGACTTTTTAATATATGTAATCGACAATAAACCAGCACACATGTGAGCACTTACCACAACTGCAGGGCTAAAGGGCACAGCCACTTTTTTAGTTATTGCTAGATAGCCTGGTGCTGAGGCTGTAAGTTTGTAATTTCCAGGCACAAGCAATCTCCAGTAATCACCATCCTTTGCTGTAGAGAAGAAGAAGAAAAAAAAAAAACCCAAAGAATTATGTATAAAACTAATTACACAGCTAAGGAGAAGGGACCATATATCCTGTCAGAGTCTCTTGTATTCCTGTCAGCCCTTTCTTTTTGTCTATCTGAAAGGATTCTTCTGTAAGGGCTGTACTATTTTATCATTACAGATTTTCTTCTCTTCAGGTAACAAAAACATATATTTAAACTCTGAAGTTGTACTGTAGCCGCGATGAAAGATTTTGCCTGCTGAAGTTGAAGGCTCTCCAGGACACTGAAATGACATTATTCTACTTCAGATGCACCCTCCAGCTAATGTACAGCTCCCATTAAGTGTCTGAGTTTCAGCTGGCAATGCAATGTGAATTTTTAATGTTCTTCAGTATTCCAAAAATCCAAATGTAAATACATTTTATCCTCATCAAATTTAAATAAATAGGACAACCACTCTCAATTTATCTTGCATACAAAGCTATAAATCACCATTTTCTAGAATGTTTGATGCGTATCACCCCTGAAACATCATTATCCACATGTTTCAGTATCCAGGCAATGTCTAGGGCTTTTTTTCTTCTGTTGAGCTAAACAAATAAATGAAAGTTTGATCCACTTAGGTCAAAGAAAGGCTCCTGCTGCACTGAGTGTCACTGCAGATCATCTTTTTTAGTCACAGAATAAAAATGCATCATCCTCTTCTCCAGAAATGACCGTCTCCCATTTTCCCAAAGACTCAGATCCTCCCTACACCAGCAGTGGGCAATTAGCTCATTTGTCACAGGCTAATCCTCTGAACTTCTCTATCTCCAGAAAACATTACAAGGCTGTTCTAAAGGTCAGTTAGTAGTGCCATTTAAAAGACTTGGCTGTGCTCTTACTGCCAGTTCCTTAAATGCTTTTTCAGCACATCTGCAGCTACGCAGTGCACAGAGGGAAATATTACTTAAATGTCAGCAATTTGCACGGTCAAAAAAAGTCAGTAGTCGGTCCAGTTGTTCCCAGACTTTTCTCTTCATAAAAGAGGAGGGAAAAAAATACTGCTGTAGAGCTACGATAATGATCTATTCTAATTCCTGGCATTGGAACAAAGCTCAATTTTAACTCATGAACAAAGGAGCAGGGAAAAAAACCCCAAAGAATATTTATCCTTCTTTTTTGAATGTGCTAAAATTCAAGTACTTGTTTTTCTCCCTGTTTTGACAATACATGACTTCCAAGCTTATAGACACACACAACAATGTGAAAGGATGCGTAAGTAGATGCATTTCTCTACTGTAGACCATAATGTTAGCTCATGCATAAAGCATTGGCATTTTATTATTGGTTTTCTAATTAGTATCTTCTACAAACAAAATAAAAGTTGTCTTTAGGAATAAGAAAGCACAGGTCTACAAGGAAGACTACAGGTTGGCACTGCGTGAGCTACCTTTGAATTCCTTCTTGAATAAAGCACAACATCACCGAAGAAGTGACACACAACTTTCTATAAACATCAACGCAATACTTCTGTCTTTAGAATTGCCCTTCTGAAAAAAAAATCACATAATTTTAAAGAGCAGAGAGAATTTATCTTCACAGGAGGAAGTTATATAAACTGAAAATCTGTCAAGAATTTACATACCAAAAGGTATGATCGCATAGTGAGTAATGTAACAGTTTTGGACTACAATTTAGCCTGGACTACAATTGGACATTATTGGACTACAATTTTGACATTAGTCAAAATGGCACTGCTGACAGGACTTTAAATCCTGGAAGAGTTGTGAAACACTATTTGCAAATCAGAAGACAAACCAAGCACAAATAACCAAGAGCCACTAAAATCAATTCATGCCAGAGATCCATGAAGTCCCAACAACCAGTCTTCAGCTACCTTGAGAGCGAAATATAAGAGAAAAATTCATGGAAACCTGCAGGCAACAAGCTTCTTGAGGAACAACATGTTTTTCCTGGCTTCAAAATTTCTCTCCCTTAAAGCTTCAGCTAATAAGACCTGAAATGGCTTCAGGTCGCCAAGGAGAGGGTATTAAATTCCAGGACTTCTTGTTCTCTTGAGGCACAACGCTCACCTGATGTAATGTCATGGCTTATCCCCTCCACAGAAATCGTAGCATTTGCTATCGGATTGCCCTGAAGATCTTTAACAAAACCCTTCACGCCTCGATGAATCTAAAATAAATAAAGTAAATTAGCAAGTTGTGGGAAATAACTGGAAAAGTCTTAAGAAAAGATTGCATTTTCGTCGGAGAAATATCTACTGATATATCTAACGATGCATGTTATGGATCCCACAGTCTCTATGCTGACAAGTATCAAGGATAATCATTAAACATCGTAATGGAACAAACAGTGAAGAGGAGAAATAATGCAGCTGGTAGTTATACTAATTTCTCAGTGCAATGCAAGCATTTCTCGGAAATATGCAGCAAAACATAATATATGTGAATACCGACTTGAAAGTCTTTGTCACTGAGGATTGATGAATGTGCTGAAAAGCTCTGAAAGACAGCTTAAAAAAAAATAACCCCTTTTTTTATTATTTTTAAGCTTTCATCAACTGTAAGAACTTAGGGCTAATAACAGACATAACTGCTCAAAAGTGAAACATTAACAAGGTTAAATGCAAGCACTTGGACTTTGATGGGCAATCCTGGTGTGAATTGCTTGGGCTCTCTATTGTGCACCCAAAACATCCAGGTCTTTGAGCTGGGACCACACAGAGTCACAACACTCCCCACACAGCCTGCGAGAGAAAGGCGATGGCGGGTCATGTCCTAGTTCCTTCTTGCCTCTTAGGCAACATACTTCAGGCAAGAGCACCAGCAGTACCTAAACCCTCTGTTCCCAGCATATATGAAATTAAAGCACTGATTTGACTGCAGCATGTGGAGAGACCAGTCCTGCTGGTATTTCTTAAGCATAGTCTGAAAGCAGACTGAGCTCCTCAGAGG
>WHYT01014334.1:32172-84531 GCA_009806455.1 Tetrax tetrax
TCTCCCTTAAAGCTTCAGCTAATAAGACCTGAAATGGCTTCAGGTCGCCAAGGAGAGGGTATTAAATTCCAGGACTTCTTGTTCTCTTGAGGCACAACGCTCACCTGATGTAATGTCATGGCTTATCCCCTCCACAGAAATCGTAGCATTTGCTATCGGATTGCCCTGAAGATCTTTAACAAAACCCTTCACGCCTCGATGAATCTAAAATAAATAAAGTAAATTAGCAAGTTGTGGGAAATAACTGGAAAAGTCTTAAGAAAAGATTGCATTTTCGTCGGAGAAATATCTACTGATATATCTAACGATGCATGTTATGGATCCCACAGTCTCTATGCTGACAAGTATCAAGGATAATCATTAAACATCGTAATGGAACAAACAGTGAAGAGGAGAAATAATGCAGCTGGTAGTTATACTAATTTCTCAGTGCAATGCAAGCATTTCTCGGAAATATGCAGCAAAACATAATATATGTGAATACCGACTTGAAAGTCTTTGTCACTGAGGATTGATGAATGTGCTGAAAAGCTCTGAAAGACAGCTTAAAAAAAAATAACCCCTTTTTTTATTATTTTTAAGCTTTCATCAACTGTAAGAACTTAGGGCTAATAACAGACATAACTGCTCAAAAGTGAAACATTAACAAGGTTAAATGCAAGCACTTGGACTTTGATGGGCAATCCTGGTGTGAATTGCTTGGGCTCTCTATTGTGCACCCAAAACATCCAGGTCTTTGAGCTGGGACCACACAGAGTCACAACACTCCCCACACAGCCTGCGAGAGAAAGGCGATGGCGGGTCATGTCCTAGTTCCTTCTTGCCTCTTAGGCAACATACTTCAGGCAAGAGCACCAGCAGTACCTAAACCCTCTGTTCCCAGCATATATGAAATTAAAGCACTGATTTGACTGCAGCATGTGGAGAGACCAGTCCTGCTGGTATTTCTTAAGCATAGTCTGAAAGCAGACTGAGCTCCTCAGAGGAAGCTTGCTCAGAGGCAAGGGGCTGAGGATCAACTACCTTTCCACAGCCTGAGACATGCAGCTCTCAGCGCTGGGGAGGAAGGGATGTTTTGAACCTGTGCAGAGATGCACCTCACTGGGAGCCTGGAAATTAAGCAAAGAACTGCTGTGGAGTTCAGGATTTTCTCTGACTCTGTGGCATTTGAAAAGACTTGTGGATCACAAATTTTAGTTTGAGATTTTGAAGTTCCCCTTCATAAACTTACATGGTGTATTCAGCTGCTATAATTTAGTTCACTAGATTTCTTTAATTTACTCTGTAGGAGAAGCCTGACACAGATTGGCTTAGAGAAGCAGAAAGTACATATTTGCACTGTCCTCAGCAATCATAGGGGAGCTGGAGCACAGAGCTGGTCCTCTTATCCTGTGAGAGGATAAAAACCAATGCCAGATAGACCATCTGAACTTCAAGGATAAAGCCAGCAGCTCTTCTGGAGCAAAGGAAGTTGGCAAAATAATCTCTTACACATCCGTAATTTTGAAAATGCACTGACACCATCATTTTCCATGAGTCAGAGAAAATTAACCAAAGTGCAACAGAGCTGAACCATTTGAGACGGATCCCATAGTAAGCAGGTACGGCTTTTTCCTCAGCCCACATACAACTTACTAACAGAGTGGTATAACACAAACATTTCAAATATTCAAATATTTCAGATTCCTGTCTAACTAAACCATTTCCACACAAATAAGTTCTTAAAGAAATTAATCTATTACTTGACCAGCTCTGCTAGCAAAGTATGTTTCTGATTTCACAATCCCAGGTGTGCAGCTATTAATGATATCAGATATACTTCTGATCTTTAACTACAATATCCAGGTTACAGAAATTTGATATTCCCACACTGTGGGAGCCATCATTTCAGCTTAGCCTGATACATTGGCATGAAATGATTAAAAAAAAAACCAAAACACCAAAAACCAGCAAAAAAAAAAACCCCACCCCAAGCACATAGAGATCTATTTCAGGAGTCTTACCTTCTAACAATCGATTAGCACAAGATTATCTAAAACCGTGACTATACTTTACACTTCTAACCGGATTTTGTATAATTTTTAATAGAATCATCACATTGACAGCTCTATGTTGAATATCAGCAGCTTATGCAATCAGAGAGCAGCAGAGTATCTACAAAACCAGGATTAGAGACATGCTCCAACATTACACTGAACTGCCAAGCAGTTACAGTCTAATCCAGTCGCTTAGGCTCCCTGTACATCCAGAGCGAGTCATCCCATGTCTGTACGCACACTTCACTCTCTGTAGAAGGCAATCCACCTCCTCTGAGTATACACATCAGTGCTAGGGGGATGAGTTATGCTCTGGAGATGCGTACATCTTTTCATTGAGGAATCTGACACAAATCACTTAATATCTGTAACAGCTTAAGTAAGGTGAGATTAATTCCATACTATAACATTTCTTCTTTTCCTCTCTTCCACATGTTTAGATCACAGAAGATTTACCACCTTAGAAACATATAAGAATTATGGAGCATCAATTGGATTAATATGAAATTTTGAATTAGATTTTCACACAGCACAAAGTTTAGAAGTTTCATGTACAATAACTACAGCTTTGCCATCCTCTCTTTGGTTACCTGCTCGATGTAATTGATAAGGGAGTCCTTGTTGTCCTCCCAGTAGCCCTTCAGAGTTTCTTCAGGTGGGAATTTTTCACAGCTAAGCTCCACCGTGATTTCAAAGCAGTTGCTGCTGAGGTAATTGAAATCCTGCATTCCTGCAATGCCAGAAAGGAATTAGTGACGCATTTTGCATTGTTCTGAAGTAAAGAGAGTAAAGGGGAACGTCAGATGCTGGGGCTGTAAAGAAAAGAACAGCTATAAATACAGTAGGTGTAGTTCTATTTAATCAGCTTAGTTCTGAAATCAGAAGCATTCAATCAGAGAAATCAACAAGAAAATTAATTCTCAAAAACATTTTCTTCCCAAGGAAAGTTTAGAAAAGACTTAACACCTGGCCTATATTCTCCTACCTGACACGTGGTTTTTGAATAGCTGACATATTAATTACTTTTCTTCTTCTCTTCAGGAATAAAAAATTATTTCTGATTATGGCTAAAATACTGCCAGATGAAAGTAAAAGGTGATCACTTTGTAAACCAAGAATAATGACAATTAATTATAAAGTAAATGAAACATGAAAAAGTGGCTTTGAAAAAGAGGTTTATAAAGATTAGTCAAAAACATGGGTTTTTTTTCTGAAAATATAAGGTTTCAACTTAGTGACATTTTACAAGAAAAGCATCTGTTTGCTAAGGAATATTCTTTGTCAAGCTTCTCAGCACAGATTCCAAGTATTTATGGTTTTCTATTAAAAAAAAAAGTTAACTTCCTATAAACTTCATTTACATTGACATTTTTCCGTGCATAGGGGTATTTCCCATGCACTCAATGCCTGTGCAAAATCAATAATCAGAGAAACATTATTACTAATGCAAGTTTAATCATAGGAATTTAAAAATACATACAGTAGCATCATCACTAGGAATAAAAACTTGATGGGAAAGATGCGCTCTTTTACACTTCTGAGCCCCTCCTCTTACTACATGGAAATATTGGCTATTCTGATATGACTGAACCAATAACCAAAGTGTTTTCCAGTTTTGTAACAGGGTCAGCCAGCTAGAGAGGGACTGTGGCTGTTCCCAGGAGGGTTATAAAGATACTATTTGCAGAAGCTGATGTAGAATTAGCTCTTGCCTTCCCAGCCTATCTAGATAGCAGAGTCAGTGGATTCTCAAACAGAGGACTGAAAAGAAAAAGGCTACCAAGCATTTTGAGCAACTCCAGGGAGGTCACTGAGGGATTTAAAAGTGCTTCAAACACAGCTAATTCATTTAGTCCTATGTTCCCCCATGCAAGGTCCATAGGAGGCCTAATGTCATCTCTTTACTAAAGCACTGGTGATGTGCACCGGTCCAGAAATGTCCAAAGAGCTGAGGTCATATCCGAAAGAGAATCCCAAGGGTAGCAAACAGACTGAATCAGGTGGAATTTTGCCAACACCTTAGGGTGAATCTATTTTCTGCCAACCAGACAACGAAACTCCTAACTACTGATAGGAACAGGGACTTCTCAGATTCCTGAAAGGACCTTTTTATTTCTAACCGTTTTTCAGATGGCTGAAAAATGAGGACACAGAAGGCAAAGGTGCTCCTGGGAGGGACGGCTCTGATGTCCCATCAGGCAGAACACAAGATAGATCACTCAGCAGCACACAGCCAGAAAGCAGCATGAGTAAAATCCTAACAGCAGTGTTGACTGCCAGGCATCTGTTCCAGACACTAGATAATATTATTTTTCTTTATTTTTGCCTTTCTTCCACAAGACAGAAAGAATCCATGAAGAGGAGAACTGGGAACCGAAAGGCATGATGTAATTTTACTGTGGTGCCAACTCTTGACCATCGCTGCTCCAATTCTCAGGAAGTTTCTGCCTCCCCCACCACCTCCCAAAGCAAGGTGACACTCAGGAATGCACTAGTTTCTCAAGGATAGAGTAAAGCAGCAATATATTTTCCAGTTTTGCACAAAAGGTCCGTATCCTATAGTTCATTTCCCAGCTCCTGGCCTAGTCCACAGCTTACATATGCTGCTCTTGAAAAAAAAAAATTAACTGGCATCACTGAGCTGCACGTGATGATCTGAATGTCTGGGACACAGAATGGGGTGAAGATAGCCTAGATCTAAACTGTGGCCATCTGTAATCAGCACCAAGCTGACTACATATAATTTGCACTCTTTACCTGCCTGTTCAATATGGAAATTAGGTGCAATATCCAAAAAATCAATATGTTTTCAAAAAATTTATTTAACTAACATTGTAGCAACTTTGCTGCCACTGGTCAAGGTCTCCAACTGCTCCGTTCCTTCTTGTTATGCACATGGCATACATCACATGCATGCACATCACTACACTCCCAAAGCCTCTCGTTTTAACAAAGGACGGCATAAAACTGACTTTCCTATACTTTAACATGGACCACTCTCTGAAGATCAGCACGGCTTAGCAGACCTCAGACATAACTGAGATTCATGTCCTTCACTGCTGACCATGAATAGGACTTTTCTTTGAAACTGAGCAACACAAACACTCCTCTGTCGCACTGCTCTACTGTCCTGAAGGACTGCAGTGTCTCTATGCTAGTGCCCACATAAATAAGCTTAGAACACGGGACAAAATTAATTTCTTCAACTTTTAAAAAAGGAACTCCAACCCTACAAAGAAAGTGGAGTGTAGGGTGTGCCGCTAGCATCCAGGCATCAGAATCACTTAGATGTTGAACTACAAGCTACAGCACTAAGCTATTTCAGTTTCTACACATCTAGAGACAGTAACGTTTAGCAGAACATGACAAACTTGAGCCTTGTGTGAAACAGAGAGAACATATGCCTCCTACATGTGTTGTAAAAAATCCTAAAAAAATTTACCTAACATTGCTTCCAAAATTGGTAACATGAAAAGTAACTCAAGTTAGGAATTAATTGAGTGCCAAGAGTGATTTGAGAGTATCTGAAAATAAAAAGACAGTTAAACAATAGCCTAATAATACAGCAATGTAAGCTGCTTTGAAATGCTATTTTTGTAATGACATCCATCTAATTAGATTTAGGTGACTGAAACGACAGGACAAGCAGAACAGGCATGTGGCTAGCTAGTAATTCATTACTATCAGTTCTTCTCATTTGTATTTCCAAATAGATACTCCACACAAAAGGTACATTTAAAAACCAGTAGTGATGTTGAGAAGTCACGCGTTTAATAGCTAAGAAAATGCCAAAATTAAAGCTGACTGTGCAAATTTAATTTGGCTTTCTTGTGCATAAATGAAATCATTAATTACTTGCTGATAGGGAAAAGACCAGTGTGAAAAACAACATGGATTTCACATACAGGGTTGTTTTTCCCCAGGGTTTGGTGGCTAAAAGTGCCTTTCTTGAACACAGAAGAACGACCCCGTTGCCTTTACTTACTGCTCTCTGAAAAACCTACAAGGATCAACCAATTACAGATGACAACTAATACAAAAAACATGTAACAGGCATCAGGGTCCCAGATTTAGCACAAAGATGCTATTGTGGGAGTTCTGTTCTCTGTGCCCTTGCTCCACAGAAGAAAGTAACTGCTAAGCAGGTAATGGTGAGAAAAACCTCACAGCAAAGTGTACTAAGAGACAGAAGCAAGTGTCAAATATTCCTGTACATCATCTGCTCTTTCCACCCCAAAACCTGAATGGAGAACTGCCAACTTGCATGAGGCTGATGAGGAAATCCTGAGGTTTGACAGAAGGGAAGAACAGAACATGACAGCAATGGAGGGTTCATCCTTACTTCCAGTTTGAGGCAAGGGCTGCTACCAGACATTTCTGCCACCAGATATTCAGCCTTCCTACTGAAAGAACTCAGGTATTCAGAAGAATATATGCAAAAGCAACCCATACTTACACGAGACAGCCACCCATATATTATGTCTGCATACTGAGAAACCAATGAAGACTGCTGCTGGCCCACCTTGCAGTGCTGTCTTTTACAGAAGGTAGAAGTTCCTGTGAGTGAATTATATGGGCAAAGAAATTGATGTCACACAACCAGGGTCACCATAATAAGCTCTATAGGCCAACAGCAACTTTAGCAATTTATTAGAAAGAAAAATCATCCCTTCCTGGGTCAGAGCTCTTGGTCTGATGAGGTACTGTCAAAGGCAGCATCTAAGCAACCCCAGCCTCTCTCACTTAGGTCAGCTGTCCCCCACTCTCTCCTTTGCCTTCCCTTATCATCGTTCTACTAAAGCCATGCACTCATTTCTTCACCAAACACAGGTCCAGTACCTACTCTCACTGATTTTCTATCTCTATTCCCAATGATGTTGCTCTAGTTCATCTTTTCCTCTATGAACTTGTGACAAGTCCTCGTTTGTATTGCCTCTGTTCAACCCAGGGATGTAAGCCTAACCTGTAGATGCCCACAGGACACTGAGCTACTCTCACATCCCCTTGCATGACCCAGAACAGCCCACAGCAATCCTAAGATGGCAGAGAAGCACCACCTTAGCTCCAACCTGGAGCAGATACCATGGAGACATGGTCTGCAGAGAGTTTCTCTTGATAAATTCTAAACTCTGGTAAAGGTATACAATTAAATACTTTTCCTGAAGCAATACAAAGGGCTTTTCAACAGCTTATACCACTGTTAACTTTGAGTGCGTCATCATAAGGATAGAAAAAGATCACTGATACAACCAATAACTTAATTGCCACATTTCGTCTTCCTGAGTCTTTTCAGACTAAAGCTTCCAAGAAAATTATCACTTGAACTAAGCAATGCTTTGTTATTTTCCTTACACTAGACATAGAAATAACAGGATTGTTTTCGCTGAATTATTTTTGGGTTTTTTTTAAGTCAGCCTGTGGCAAGCATTACCATGGAGGTTTTGTTCAAAAGTCACAGCTTGCCAGATGATTTCTATACTTGGAAAAAAAAATAGATTCATATTGTATGGTCCAAAGCATATCGTTGTGTCTCTATTTTTTATTAGCTGCACCATATTAAGATCATAGTTGCTGGTTAAAACTAGGATTCCCATCTACTAACTTCTGTACAAATACATGAGAAAAAGAAAGGGCTCACTTGGGGAATTTGCAGTCTAACTTAAAACAAGATCCAAAAGTAGGAAATAATTCAAACTTTCCAACAAGTTTTTCCAGTGAAAAAAATGTGCTTTTGGCATGTTCAGTTTAGTCAGAATCAAAGCATTTCATCAAAACAATGGAAAGACTGTGTTTTTATAGCATTTTCCTAAGGAAAAAGAAACTGAGATTAAATATGTCCAGTTAATTTATAAGATTAAATATGTGAAGTTAATATTTAATATTTCATTAAGATAAATGTTGTACTGGGTTGAAACAAAATTTAACTATTAAATCTCTCCGTATTTTGTTTATATTCAGGATTTTGATCAAATTACACAAACTCTATTTTGTCAAGAGTGTTTAATGGTTCCAACTTGAGGTCTGTGGAAAACTTCACACAAAGGGAAACTTTTGCTTTTCAGCCACATTCAGAAATGTCAACATTTTAGCTGACACCCAGTCCCTGGTACCTGTGGTACCACAGCAGGGGAAACACGCTGCCCCTGTGAAGACTGGGGATGACAGCTCTAAGAATGAGCAAGTGATCATTGGCTCTGTGAGCACTATCAGTTGTTGTTCTGCTGCTAATTTCTTCACACGAGCTTAATTATTTTCCTCTTCTAGTACCTCCTTTACTGTTACAGGAGCAGAGTTAGGTAGCTGTCCCACTGCTTTGAGAGATTCCTACTCATTCCAGGTAAAAATTTAAAATCCATTCAGAGACTGTAATTGAATATTAAGAGGAAAACAAACAATAAAACTAATATTTGTGTTCAAAGTTATCTGACACAAATCAACAAAGCCAACGCACAGGCAAATCACTCCATGCAAGCTGAGTTTCCAGCTCAGAAATCTCCAGCTCAATTTTTCACTCTGAAGTTTTGGCTGATTTTAGCAGATACGAAAGATTGATTAAAGACTTGGATATCCCAGCATCCGCCTTGCCTCAATGTACAAAGAAAAGTACATATCAAAATTCTTGGTAAAAAGGAATGAAATATCTCATTTCAGGCTAGTCTTCCAGACTTCTCCTGGAAAATCAGTGTTGAAGTGGCCATAGTAGCTCTGCTGTTCCTCTCAGCACAGAAAGCTCTACCCAAGTCTAGGTGAACACCACCTGGGCAGGAATCAGGCTCTAATAAAGCCAGGAAGCATGGAGACAAAAATATCTTCATGGTTGGATTTTGTTCCCATGGATATCAAAGGCCAAACTCCCATTGTGAATAACATTGCAAAATCAGGCGTCTCCACTTCTTTCAAGGTTAGATGCTTTCATTATTGAGGTTAAAATGAGCAGTCAGTAGCCTGCTGTCTCTCATCAGGGTTTGTTAGGAGATTTTTCTTAGTCTTTTTTTTTTTTAAACAAAAACCCCTCAAACTTAAGCTCTCATCATAGCATAGCAATCGCTCATTTGCTGCAGAACTATTAAATTTGCAATGACCTGAACCTTGACTGAAGAAACACTGTAGAAAACGCAATAAAAGAGGAATATTTTAACAGGGATCACAATGAGCTCTATGGGATTTTACAGATGTACTGTGGTGAGTGATTAGCCTTTGATTCTTAACAAGACCTAAAATTGTGGATAATCTGGTGGTATTCCAGACTAAAATTAAACCAGTGAAAACTGAAGATTAAAATAACCAACCCCTAGTGACAATGAACCCCCACACAGTGGGGCTCACCTCCTGGGACACTGTACCAGGCGCCGCCATTAGTCGTTCCATCCACAAAGCTGCTGTCATCATCATTTTTACGACATGGTGGTCTGTTTGGATCAGACATAGCAGGATTAAAGGAAGAATAACTGCGAGCCAGGCTTTGAAAAATAGCATCATCGGGGCAGGAGCTGTATTCATGAGCACTTCCTAGGGAGGAAAGAAAGTCCAGGAACAAGGATTATTAAAAGGGCAGTCATACCAACTGAGCTCACAACTTAGATTACCAGCACTGCACAACAGGATTGTGTGCAGCCTGGAAATTCTCTGTACACGAGTAAGTGTCCTACATCGCAAACATCACAAACTAACACAGCATTATCTTAATAACATTAACATTTCCCAATACTTCATCAGCTGCCTGTACCAGGTTACCCCATTATTAAGGTGGCTATTCAAATCAGTCTTCATATTTATGAAAATATTAATTTCAAAGTGCACCACAAAATCTAAGCTATTCTATGCTTTAGATATTTTCTTAGAAGAACACACAGTACATAGAAAAAAGTCTCTCCCAAAAGGGGTTTACAGTCTGATATTAAAGGATTTGCAATTAAACTTGAGAAAGTAGATTGAAGGAGTGCAATCACAAACACCACCATCATCTCAGGACCCTTTCAGTCATGTGCACATCCCTGGAAACATTCAAGGCCAGGTTGGATGAGGCTCTGAGCAACCTGATCTAGTCAGGGATGTCCCTGCTCCTTGCAGGGGGGTTGGACTAGACGACCTTTGAAGGTCCCTTCCAACTGTAGCCGTTCTATGATTCTATGTGCACATCCTCTAGTGGAAGAAAAAACAAAATAATATTGCTGTGTGCTAAATGATAACATGCCACAATGTGATTCTTTTTATGTGGGACCAATACTGAGAAAGAAGAAACAATGATACTTGTTTTTATTAGCACACTATCACTTTCAGAAATTAATTTTTTACAGGTTCAAGTAGAGAAACCTTACATCATACAGGCAGCCTAGACACATCTCTCTTGCTTCAGTTAACAGGGTACAAACAGCCCCAGCTAATTTAAGTGCTAAATTGCCTTGATAAAAATATCTGAGGGACCATGATTCTCTCAGGTGTTACATCATTTTTGTGATGTAACTCTAGTGAAACAAATTATTTAGCTTCAAAACCAGAAAACATAGCCATACAGTGACTAGCTTTAAACATGTGATTAATATGCTAAAATAAGTCATTACAATGCAATGACATGTTGTTTAGAAGGTGGATCTTAGGTAGCCATGAAATAAGTATAGAATTAATTTCTGTCTCCTACTACTTCATGTTAACTCATACTGCTTACCACTCCGAGTCTCATCATAAGGGTAGTTTGCAACAAGGTCTCCTCCATGAAGATTGGCAGAGAGGACAAAGGGAATATCCATAATCCAGTGAATGACACCTTTTGTTTCAGGAGCAAGCTACAACAAAACAGCAAAACCAGCAGTTACGAATTGAGACTTCAACGTAAAAACTACTTTAATTACTATCACATATATTGTGCAAGCCACTTAAGTGAACAGTAATTTCATTTTGGCTTCAGAAAGAACTTCAGTCCTTTACATCAGAATCAGTCTAAGCAGATTCATAAGAGTCTAAAACTGATGTAAATTAGTTCAGAATGAGACCACTGATAAAGCAATCTCAGTATTTTACTTCTCATTATGGCTTTAAAAAAGCCTACCAAATTTCAAAACAAGGAAAATAAACTCAAAATAAATGTTAGTCTATTCTCTGCATGAAAAGTAAAATTACTTCATTTAACAATTGTAATTTGAATTCAGAATAGGGCTATTAAGGCCACAACTCTAAGAGACTGCAGTCACAACACAGTAATTTCTAAAACCTCATATGGGGTAAACACAAGAAGATGAAAATCCCTCCAGATACACTCTTGTATATTTAAGGCTTAAGCTTAACAAAAATGCATGTGTTACATGTGAGAATAGCTATCTAGCCAGCAATGTAATTAAGCACAATACACAAGTGAATTTCTGGCAATGGTAACAAAGCAAAATATCTGCAAGAATAGCTTCAAACCAAGGGAGAAGGCTATGCAATGTCTGGCCTTAAAAATAAAACATACTTTGAATGGGGAATTGTCTAAGGATTAAGCAATATGGATCAAAAGGGTTTACTACAGAGAACCATTTTGAGAAAAACTTCAAGAAGCATCAGATGAATAAATTTAAAATAAACAAAATATTTAGAAGAGCATGAACCGTAAAGACCATACACACATCTCTTAGAGGTTGCTACGTGTCTGTTTCTGTAAAAGGGAAGAGATGGGCATCTAAGTGACCTGGTATTCAATCCCTACTTACCTTAGGATTCTGGTCCACGGCTTTTTTCATGTTTTTCAGCAGATGATTGTTTGGGCCACCTTCTTTCTCATTAACATAGACTATTCTATCCAGATCAGGGAAATTTCGGTTTAGATCTATCCCTTGGGCGTTACTTCGACCAACAAACCAGTCCTTAAATTCACCAGGCTGAATGAATAAAGGGAACAGAAAGAGAAGGGAGATGAGTAGATTCAGGAGCTCGCATATCAAGCTTTATATGGGTATATTTAGCCATGTAAATTCAAATCATGGGTTTACTTCTCATGTTCTCCAGAATAAGTAGGGATCACGTGGGAGTAAAACTTCTGAAGCACCAAGAGCTAAGTCACCCCGATTTCTTCCTAGAGCTCTGTGGGAACAAAACCAACCTCTATTTCACTGAGGGTCTCAGAGAAGAGAATCATTCTCATAGCAGCAGATCCAGACTAAAGATGGGCAAAATTATCAGCAGCATCAGATTTTCCAGTACCTGCTGAGTCTTCCCTTGAGATTTGGCTTTTCCCCATTGCCTCACGGCCATGCTCATCAATTAAAGACCTCATTTTAGTGAGCCTCAGAGCAGCTGTAGATTTATCAGCCAGCCTCAAGGAACATTTGCACTCATTTCAAGGTTCTTCTAAGTGCCTTCAGGATAACAAAGGACCTTAACCTGAGATTTTTATTTTTGTGGTGTCTGTCAGCTTTGTTCGCTGAAATTGTAGTACTAAATAAAGATGCAATGAGAATTTTTGCAAAATTTTTTCTTTAAGCTGATTCTCTAAAATAGGTTTTGGTTTGCATTCAGGAAACGCCTTCAGAGTGCATCGTTTTCCCCAGCTTGTCTCTGTAAGCTTTCAGAACTCAGTAAAGTAGGTTTAGCTTGATTACTGGTTTTAATCTCGGGGTATATTGAATCTACCGTCACATTCTGCGTACAGGATCGAAACACTTCTAAATCAGAATAACAGTGGTACTAAAGCAAAATGTACTTATAACATATGTAATTTGTAAGCCATCCATGTAAAAACAAGTGTACTTTGACTAAGAAGTAAAAGTTTCCAATAATATTAGTACAGAATCACTACGGAGAGACATTTCAAAGTAAAATACTGCACCGATTTGAGGACCTCTTCTGCCTCATTGCCACGAGAGGGAGACATACGACCGAATATGGCTTAAAGGAGCTCTGCGGGTTTGGGGGTTTTTTAAGACTTCACGAAAATCAGTTTAATAAAGATTAAAGTTTGACTTATTTAATCATAAATAAATCGTCATATAAAAAGATTCAACATTTCTGTATTAATTTTTAAAATAAATACACCTTATAAGACAAGAAATTTCTTATTTTTGTTTAGAATACATAATACACACCAGAAGCTTGTCCTGGTTTTGGCTGGGATGGAGCTAATTTTCTTCCCAGTAGCTGCTATGTTTTGGATTTTGGTATGTGAAGAATGTATGTGACAGGGTGTTATTTGGCCTCTATGTGATAATTATGCATTAATACATTACATGGTTTTAACTGAGTTGTAATCCTAAAATACATGCTAAATTTTATTGACTAATGGCTTAATTAAAGTACCTCATACCAGCAATTTAGAATCAAAGTTATTCATATTAAAAAGATGGCTCACAAAGTTTGCTTGTTTTGGGATCAAGCTCTGATGAATGTGAATAATTCATATGTATTTACATGAGAATAGTTTTAAAAGAAACATCAACTTTCCCTTTACTACCACTTTTGAAACGTAATGTATTACAGGAACAGTTTGGTCAGTGAACTTAAATGGAAGACTATGCATGAAACATAAACATCATTATATTTTAAAATACAGTAAACTCACAAGAGAGTCAGCTATTTGTTGAAAACCCAATAATAAAATCCTACTGTACTGTTAGGAAATACTCCGATTATGCTGTTCCATTCAACAATCACCACCAAGAGTTCATGTATCTGTAAAACTGCTAGTCCAAGTGTGATTATCATTCTAAGGCTGATATAGACACTGATAAATATTCTTGTACACGTAGCCTTACAAACCTGGGATGCTGCCTTCTCAAAGCCATCTGGGTTCAAAGATGGCATGATATGGATCCGTGTGCTATGGATCAAGTTGATAATAGTTTCATTTCCTTTCTGGTATTCATTACACAAGTATTGAGCCAAGAAGATGAGCAACTCCCTTCCGACAGCTTCATTCCCATGCATATTCCCAACATATTTAAATTCTGGTTCTCCTGCAAGAAAAAGGAAGATCACGTCTTAGAACAACAAATAAAAATCATCCATGGATTGGACCACACAGCACACACTGTTACTAGAACTTGTCACAGTATGCCCAGGAAGCTACAAGCCTCAATCAGGGTAGATTTAGGGTTTTTTTCTAAACTCTGGCTAAACGATTAGTAATTTATATTCAGCTGTTCACCAAAGGCAGAGAAAGAATACTGGAGGACATCACAGTATGCAAAAATAAATGCTAAGCACGGCCATTAACACTACTACCGTTGAGATCTAAGGCAATTGGTGCCTCAATACTACAAAAGGGTGTCTTGATTAAGTAGTTTTTAAATATGTAAAATGACACTAACAGAGCTTACCTTTAATGTTCTCTCCCAGATTAGGTTAAGCTTATCGCACTACTCATGTATTAAACTGCATTTCTTTTCCCAAAGCACTGCCACTGAACAACTGTCAATCCTTGTGATCTGAAAAATCTTATTCAGCAGTTGCTTTGGATATTCAGCTCTGACTTTACGAGGCAAGTGCAATAATCTAACTCATAAAATAAATTATTTCCATTTAACATTCCAAAAAACAGTCCAGTATTAAATATATTAATGTTGATTTAATGTATATTGTATATTTATACACAATATTCAACATATAACATATATTCATATCTGTATCCAATATATAAACAAGCAGTCCAATATTCCCAATTGCTCACTAGTCACATTCTCATGGCCCTAGACATGAAAAACACACAAGACAGGTCTTACAGAGCTGTGAAGGATAAACCTTTCAAAAGACCACATTTTGAGCCCTCATTCCAGAGAGGGTTTAGTACAATGTAAATACCTGAATGAGATTAAAAGGATTGTCCTGAAACTAAAATGAAGAATATGCTGTTTTCTGGACTGAAGCCCATTTTCCTTATCCTTTTTAAATACAGTTCTTCCGTTGTAACAGCTTTAATCCAACATTCTGCTGATTGTATGCTCTGAATAGTCTTTGAGAACACTTTGCAATTGCCTTTAGCACTATCATGGGGGCAAATTCAAGCCAGGAAGAATGTTACACAAATGAGACCTAAATAATTGCTAATCAAGCACACAGCCCTATCTACTTAGGACTCTTCGGTCTGTGCTTGTTAACCTTAATCCAGTGATAAGATGCTAGCAGACAGAGGGCTATTAATATTGTGACTTTTCCTTCCAGCTAAAATGGTTTTGTACATACGGACTTATCCCTGAAATGTTTTGTAAAACAGGTTAAAAGGTTTTCCAGTTTCAGTGAAACAGCTTCATTTTATGTGATAGACACAATGCCATCACTGTGATTAAATACTTCCATTACTTCTTTTAGCATTGAGCTCCTATTTACCGTTTTTTTCTTCTCTGTTAATACCAGATAATGTAAGAGGTCGAATCATGAAGACCATGAAATCAATCCCATTAAAACAGACAGATACTACTTAACAAAACACGCAGCATTGCACATCACGTAGTCTCATAATTAGAATACTTATGCATATGTATATTGGCATGTTACTGACGGAAAAAGTGCTTCGCAAGCTAACAAGCAAATTTGTTACTGCGGTAAATATGAACACAGTTGCCTTTTGCGATTGTAATTTTCCTTGGACATCACTAAGGAAGCCTGAAGGAGAAATCATTTCTCCTGATTCCCAGGCCTGTGCATTAATCACCTACCTTTCTCTCCCATTTGAATTTTACAGGCCTGGTTCAAATGAAGAAACACAAACTTATGTTTCCCATACAGTAGTGCTTGCCTCCCTCCCCAAAGAATCGTTAATGGTTTTTAGAAGGGGTTGTGAAAACAAGCACAGAGTCTACAGTGAACCAAGAATGCAACCTCAGGTACAGCACACCACCAGTGGTAATGACCCATCTCAAATGAGCGTTAAAAGCTAAAAGGAGTTCAGGAAGAGATAAAGAGAGGCACTGGAAATATGGAAAGTCTTTCCTATGAAAAGTGATTAAAGACATCACCCCCATTTTCCTTAGGAAGAAGAGTAAGAGACAGTCAAATATATCGACCATTATGGCATGGAGGAGTCGGTCTGGAAAGCAGCACTTCCCTACACAACAATACAAGAAACAACAATTTTCAGTGAAAGGAAGCCATTACCATTTTCAGACTGATAAAGAAAAATAACATTACTTATAACACAAAGTGTGAAAACACTATTCAAAGAATCCCATTGGCAGCGAGGTGTCAGAAGAACTCCAAGTTTTGCTAGCAAACCAAGAGTTAAAGAACTGATCTGAAAGCAAATGCAAAAAAGAATGAAAGGGAAAGACAACAGCTCTGCTTCAAAACTTTTGTATTCATATTTTAGCTCCCCTGGGCATTTTCTTACACCTTTCTCTGAGGCAAAGAAATCCATCTCCTATTGATCCACTGCCTGCAGACAACAAGGCTGTGCAGTCCACACGTGTGGGAACTGTTCTCTGCCAGCACCCCAGTGCTGCCCATTTTCTTACCTCTGGGCACAGCAACCAAAGAAATACTGGGTTCCTACTCAAAATAAGAAGATATTGAATTTCAGACTGTATCCAGCAATTTTAGGAAAACTCTTCATCATTTCAACAGTGTCATTTACATCTAAAAGAACAATGGAAAAAAAAAAATGTGTCCTTCTCATATCTAAACTTTGCTGCTGCTCCACAGGAAATAAACTCTATTTTTACTGTTTATTTCAGTGGAAACAAATTAATGCTACAAGCTGACTCCAGGGGAATTAGCAGTTCACTCATTAGTTGTCCATGCCCATCATGGGCAAAGTCAGGGAGTTCATTCTGGAAAAAGGGACAATGTTGCTGAAGTCATTATTACCATCATAGTGCCCAAAAAGCCGAGGGAGCTTCCCCAGGCTACTATCTGCTGATATGACTTTGAAGTTAATGAAGCTCTTAATTTGTATTTGCATTTCAGCCTTTCATGTTAGAGTAAAAACTGCAACTCAGGGTGCACTTTCTGGAAACCATTTTTTGAAGTCACATTTACCTTTCCTAACCATCTTTTTCTCTAGGACAATGAAGTCCAAGGCAGACTGCCAGCTGAGGTCAGTGCTCTGTTGGCTGTGTTAAGAAAACCCAGTTGCTTGAGTTTCAGTGAATGACTCTGCGATGCAGCCAGCATACCAGGCCCACTACGGCTCCTGAAGGAACCAGCTCCTTCTCATCCACGCCACGGGCTAACACAGATACCTCAAACGCCGAGGATGCCAGCTGTCCAGTCCTTAAGCCAGCATTCCTCACTTTATGGGTTCCCTCGTCTATTAATTGAATAACTCCTGCCACACCATCTCTGAAAGCTTCAGGCTTCTCTGGAAAACAGCCCACCCCATGGGGAAAACAGCCTTCGGTCACCCAGAGCACGCTACTTAGCTAGGGAAGAGTTGCTCTTCCCATTAATCCTTCATGAGCAATTTAATGCAGACCTTAACCACCCTTCATAGGATTCTGTAACTGTAATTGCCTTACCAAAATATTTTTTTATTAAAAGATTCCATGAATCTCAATTTGATGACAAACTGTTAAACACTTTCTCCAAATCAGCAAACACGGTCATGTTCCAGTGCAGAGAACTGGAGGTAGCTTTAAGGGAGAAGAAACATGAAGAACTAGAACTGTTTTTTCTCATTCATTTGATCCCCACAAAAAAAAAAAAAAAAGTAAAATTGTTTTAATGGATTCCCATAGTCCAAAATATGACAAACACGAAGGAATATGCCCATTGCTTGAATATTTGGAATTCTTGTTAAATTTGATTCATTTTCTGACAATATCTTTTCAAACTATAATCTCTCATTCACAATAGCAAAAGGAGGTTTTGTGTAACAATGTGAGCATGACATTTATAAATGCTTAAATGTAATTTCAGCCCAGATACAGTTTTGTGATAACGAATAAATGGGTAGATACTAACAGCTTTCTGGGCAAGTCATAAGAAATGAAATGCAGCAATCAAGTTTATAAATATCTCAGCATTTCTGGTGAAACCTAAGTCATCACATCATCATGGCTTTTAGAAGGCTTTCACATCCCTGTTAGATTGACTGTGTGGTACATTACAGCCTTATAAACGATTGAGGAAAAAATATTTTACAATGTTGTGCCTTTCTGGTGCCTGACAAACATTGTGAAATGTCACCATTGGCTTCTGCAGTTCCTGTCAGCTAAGGTCTTCTGCAGTCTCCTAGGAATAGCATGGACATCATTAATATTAGACAGGTTGCCCAACTAAAGATGACTAACCACTGCCATTTTCAGGTCAGGCTGTATTTATACAGTAAAGACAGTAATTTTCTACAATGTAGATACAAAAGTTTAGCACCTACTAATTATATACACTACGGGTCAAAGTGGTGCCATGCCACTAGTCATGGTCTAATGTCAAGCACTTAACCCCAAAATGTACAGTATCCCACTCATGGAAGTGCAAACCATACGGATAAAAAAAAAATAACTACTGGAAAGTTTAAGTTCTTAATGAACTGTTTTGCGAATCAGCCTCAAACACCCTTAAAAATTAGAGTCCTCCTTTTGCTTTCCTTTATTTCTTACAGAAAAGCCAACAATGTTCCTGAAATAACTGACTTACTGTTTTTGATTACTTACAGTTGCTTGTCAGTTTTAGTACGGCAACCAGTAAACTTTTCTTGTAGATAAATGGCATGGAAAATCTCAGAACCTTTGCTGGCAAGAAATTAATTCATTAAACGTGACTGAAGACTTTCTTATGGTCCGCATTTTTGTTAGTAGCTCAAAGAGAAAGAAAGTCTCTGGATATGAACTACATGAAAAACAAAGAATTATAAAATGGGTTTCTCCTTTGAATATGAAAAATTAAGAGAGAGAAAGAAGAAAATAAATGAGGACGTGAGATTGGAAAGTAAAAGAATTTGAACATTTAGATTTCTAACAACCTATAAACTAAATGTCTGCAACCTGCCTCAATAGCACTTCAGTAGAAATGTTGATCTTCACTACGTGTGTGAAAACAGCATTGGAAGACAGAACTGCAACGCCGTATGAGTTTGTACATCATTTTATAGGTCTTACACAATTTTAGGGTGACATTTACTAAGATGTAGCGTTGGTCTAACCTTGCTGAAGGAGAAACTACCGTAAGTTCCTGGAAGTACAGGCAGCTTACGTGAAAGCAGAAATGGGTTCACACTGAAATGGGTTCCCTCCTTATTAACTGTGGGAAAATACTCTCAGCAGAACACAAGAGGAAAAGAAAATCAAGGGTCTTTTGGCAATCTCCTGCTTTTAAAAATAACCTATGCATTTTTTAACAGCTATGGTTCAAGAGTGACCTCAAGCTCTTTCTGGAAATTTTCGTAATTATTCGAACATTACTGCTTAAAATTAAAGTTAACAAAAGCTTGTATAGCACATTAAACCTGGAGGGGAAGCTCACAAAGAATAGCTATGTTTCTGCTGGCCTTAACTCATACAAATTAAGATGCGATCTCCATTCTACTCTGTATAAAGTCTGTCAGTCAAGCTGCAAAATAAGATCTTATATGTCTTTGCATTGGAAATGAAATTCTCCAGACAGATGACCTCATTCTCAAGACAGTTATTTCCATCAAAATGTTTCTGCGTGACTCGATGTTTTCTTCAGGTTTCCAACAGCCCACTTGCAGCCCTGCAGCTACACGACTTGGCAGAGCCTCCCACAAGAAGTGGGCAAAGCATCTGCTCGGCTCCTCCAGTCCCCACCTACAGCTCTATGCTGGCACATCCCAGTGCTGACCTTTCCACAACACCCTGTGCTTACACTGAAGCATTGCACAGTGCAGCACTGAGTTCAGTATTTTGGCTAAAGCCCGCTTGCTTTACCAGAGAGTAGAACAGTTTTTACCTACTGGATTTGTGTTAATGCACACAAATTGATGATGCTGATAGAATTTATGATGATTCTTTAAATCATAACAAATCATTTGTAAAGCAAACCAAGTTTACTTATTTACTCAAAACCCTTAACTTAATAAGAAATATCGAAATGTGACTTGCGCAAAACCCTGATTTTGTGTGTGTTAAAAAGCTTTCTCTGAAGTTCAAAGCAGATTTAAAATTCATTAGAATTTTAGAAGTAACAAATATCCATCTATATATACACAACTAGATTAATCAGATCAGTTTTACATTGCATTGCATTTTTCAAGCTGCAGGAAAACTGAATAGGAATTTGCATTTACAGAATTCATTACTGCGTTACAGCGGCAGGTATCGCTAGCTCAGCATTGACGATGAGACTCCGCAGAAACCAAACATAAAATGAACCCTCCTGAACCACCCTAGCAGTCTGTAGCAGAGTATGACACATGTACATTTTTTTCACCTCCCAGTTTTTGCTCTCACTGAGAGGAAAAAACCCGGACCAAAACACAGCCGGGGATTCTTTGTGAAGGACACTGGCAGTACAGAGACGACACAACTACCTCTCTATACGTCCACTGTGATGTGGGCTGTGGGATAAAACCAATGCAATTCATCTTTTCCACTGTGCTCAGTAAGAGGGGGCACTTTTCCATTTATAACTGTATGTGACCAAGTGAATTTTCAATTCAAAGGCACTCGCTGTATCCCTCCAGTTTTAGGTTGGCACGTCGAGCAACGATGCTTTTTAAATCCATCATCAAAACAGACCTTCAGAGGAAGAGAAAGTTGATGCATAATTTAAACACGTATTTATGATGGTTCCTCATCAAGTTCACTTAACAAGCTTTCTCTCTTCAGCAAACTCTAGAGTCGTTTTTTTCACTTCAACTACAAAAGTACCTGCCAGCCATCAGAGTACTTCAAAAGGACTGAGTGCGTCGATCTCATTTCTTTTGCATGCAAAAAAATATACTAGAACTTTCAAAACTGAACTAGTTCAAATGCCTCCTACCAGCAGGAGACACACTTGGGCTCTGCTTTTGCTCATCCTCATTTCATGAAGACAGAAATAAAAGTCAGAAATAACCCATTTATACCCAGAGCCCAGGCTATAAAGTCAAAGAGGCAGGAAGACATGCTGGACAAAAAAAAAAAGGTGAAGCAACAAAGGTAGCTCTCCCTTTTCACTGGAAATAAACAAAAAGTCAATGAAAAAGTGTAAATAATTCTCTTCCAGTAATTTCTACGGGGCCAGTTCAACATTGCCATGTGGCTTTCCTGTGCCAAACAGGTGGCCAAAAGCATGGGAGCCCAGGCTCGAGCTCGCTTAGAAGCTGGAAATGACGAGCGCTGTGATTTCCCCAGAAGCACCCAGAGCAGAAAGCAGATCTGAAGAGGGCTGAGGGAGTAAAGTCAGGCCAGGGTTCCTCCTCTGTAGCCTCATGCCTGAAGCTGTGGTTCAGGGGAAAAGCAAGCTAGGGCACCTTTCAGGGCTGTGCCACCTTGGGCACCAGCGTGTACAAGGGAAGCACACTCACAGAGTTCATCTTCACCTAGCAAAAAACTTTGCATTTGCTCTCCCTAGGGGAGAGCTATTGCTGACTGAAAAGGATTACAATTCCCATCATGAGGATGTTCTGGGTCCTTGGGAAACATACTGTCTGTGCTTAAGGATCTAGGAACAACAAGTAGTAAGCCCCTAGATTTCCTCCCTTGATTTCCAGGGCAAGAAGTAACAAAAGGGTACTTGTTACTCCACTGAGACTACACATAGTAGATGCTCCTTCTTCTCTGGTAACAGGAACATTATTTTGTTCCATTGCTGCTTTTTCACTTTGTGATATTGTGTGAAAAATACGTGGACTGCAGATCTGTGATTCAGACAGATGATGCTGAAGTGCATTGGTCATCGCTAACAGATGGAGAGGGATAAAATCTCCCCATAAACGTACATCCGTAACAAGTCCCTCGTGTACACAGCATGTTACAGAATAAGAGTTTCTTTTGCACTGGCATATTTATTTGGCTTTCCTTGCTTAGATGAGCCCTCATACATACTTACTTAGCTTCTATGATTATTTGCCATGGATTTCACAGAAAGAGTTATGAAGTGCCCTTTTAAAATAAATTACAGTAATAAAGACATAGGAAAACTGCAAAAGCTAATTATGCTGTTACCTAGCTCCTTTGTGGGGAAAAAAAAAAAATGAAAGATTGGCTTGTGATGACTAACAGAGGATACCATTTACGTCAGAACATAAATGACCTGATTTATGTCAATATCTCAGAAATCAACAAAGACCCAAGTAGTTTCTTCTACTCCTAACACTATTTTAGCATCACCCTTTTGGTATAAACAATTTTCAAAACCAGAATTCCGTCATTTTAGAAGTTAGGGAGTTGTTTGTTTTGTTTTTTTCCAGAAAGACTGCAGCTGCTTTGTAGCCTTTAAAAATCTGGTAAACAGTGTGAAATCCTGAAGAAAAAGTGGCTTACTGAGATCTGCCCTTTTGCTGCACTTCATCTCCAGCCTGATTTTAGCAGCTAATACTCTCTCAAGTTTCTGCATTAAAGGTATGAATGCTATGTGATAGCCAGCAGTAAACCTTGATTGTACTTGTTCTTGAGATATCACCAGTTAAATCAGATCAGTAGGAAACTGAAGAAAAAAAGGGTTAAGTGGGTAGACAGTGATCAAGATTGGTAGTCCAACACTACATCTCCAAACATTGCAACACTTGGCTTCAGAATTTTTCCATGGTACGCAAAATTTTATTTAAAATTGGTATTGTACCTTAATTATTTATTTATAGCCAGTTTAACTAAAAACACAGACCTGGATGCTTGGAGGGGGTCTATCTCTTCATACTCGTGTATGTTTGAAATACAGATACCCTTTGGAAAATGCCCCCCCTACCATCTTAAACATTAAAAAAAAAAAGAAAAAAGGTGATGATTCGTAGTAAGAGAGTATAATGAGAGGAAGCTAAACTGGTGCAGAGGCTAATAAAATCAAGCTGGGTGCGTAAGAGGAAGAAGTGAATCATGTAACAGCTTGTTGACTCAAGAATAATGATGGAGATGACTGAACCAGACAAATCCTTTGTCTCAATAGCAGATGGAAGTGGATTCAGAATGCTTTCAAGAGATGTTCTGCCTTTAGATGAGGGAGCTCCAGATAAAAAATCCCATATGGATACTGACCTTAACACTGCAAGCCACAGCCCAGCTGTATAGCTGCGAGACACAGAACAGCCTTCATAAGACAGATGTAAATGCTTAACAAAAAAAATCTGTAACGGCTATGAGGTCTGCTAGTGTCCTAAAAATAGACAGATTTTTTTCCTCCTATAGGGAATAAACACAAAAGCTTGGTATCTTCTCAGATTTCCTCAGAGCTTCCACTGGGTTTTCCCTCCAAAAAGCAATAAGATAGTTCTCCATTAAGACAAAGGAGGGAGGGGTACTTGTCCACTTGGGTCTACAGTCAAGGACAACAGAAATTGCAATTCTGTCCTTGAATAGCACCTCTCAGTGCAGAAAGTGAACAAGCGGCTGAGCAACTGGGTATTTTATAATGAGCTCTATGTATGGCGATAGAGCTTTGTGCCATTTCATATAAAATGAAGCTAACTAGGGTTTATTCTAAGTGCAAGCAGAAAAGTTAGTTCAAAATAATAAGGCCTGTTCATCACAAAAGGGCAAATAATAGCCATTTCCTACAATAATACCTACTATGCCTCCAATATGCCAAGCACGTTAAAGTGCAATGACCAGCAGGATCAGAAACTGAGTAGCCCTTCCTGGCCCTGTCTAATTATTTTTTCCTCTGATACAAAAAGCTACAGCAAATCCATCTTTTGTGGTCCCTTTCATCTCACTTGAAACTTTACTTCTATGTTTTTACAGTGGGGTGGTGGAACACTGGAACAGGTTGCCCAGAAAGGTGGTTGATGCCCCATCCCTGGAAACATTCAAGGCTGGGTTGGATGAGGCTCTGAGCAACCTGATCTGGTTGGGGATGTCCCTGGTCCTTGCAGGGGGGTTGGACTAGATGACCTTTAAAGGTCCCTTCCAACCCAAACTATTCTATGATTCTATGTTACCAACAGTACATCAGACAAGCTCTTTCCTGACTATGCAGGAGGAAACATCATGTTAGTGAAAATGTACCTGATATCTAAGGGCAAATTCCTTCACTGAAAGAGTCCAAAGGGCTTTTGTTACTGGTGTCAGTGGTACTTGGCATCAGTCTGAGTGCATTCACCACGATTCCTGTGTAGTCATTCATATTTTTTAGTAAGAGTAATAAAACACTAGGAGCTTAAATATTCTGCCATATTTCTGTAATTCAGACCAATATTAAAGCAGTGAGAAGAAAACCATGCCCTACTTTTCAGATTTATTGCATTTAATTTCAATTTTATGCGGGCACAGAAGACTGGCGAGGTATAATGAAGAGGTATAATAAAGTTAGGCACTTTTTTAAAAGCTGGTTTCATGCATTTTGTACCTTTATTTATTAACAAATATTCTGAGATTGTTGGAATTACTTTTCTTGTACATACTGTCATTCTTCATTGCTAGAGACCCCAAAAAGCAGCTAACTAGCCAGCCCATAGAGGATAGCATAATACAACCAAAAGGCATCTCCTGATAAGCCCTACAGCCATATTTTCACTTTGAAGTTTCAGGCATTTGGGGCTTCTTGAGAAGAAAAAAATTTGCAAATGAAGAGAAAAGGAAGTCTAGGAAATATTGATTCCCGTCAAATAGGAAGAAGATGTGGTGTCTGATCCAACACGCATTTGACTAGCTCTTAATTCAAGGACAGTAATTCAACAAACAGGGCACCAGTACTGGGTAGTGTGGATGCAAAATCTTTCTGACAGTACAGAAGCACTTGCCCACTACTGTGTGTGTATGTGGGCATGTACATCCTACAGACACGCACGAACGTCCCTCGCTGAGAGGCTCAGGCACCAAGGAGGTCACCCCTCGGTCACGAAAATATTTTTCATGTTTCTGTTCACTAACATGTTCTTAGATCTAAAGCACACTTCTAATTTTAACTAAAGAAATTGCATTTGCGGATATTCAAAACCATATTAAAAGACAGATTTGGCACAGTTCACAAACAAAATCAAAACCACATGACTGCAAGGAAGAAAGAAACTGAATGCTTTAGGAACTGACCCAGTAGTCCTTGTCTTTATTAACCCTCTTACACATTATAATTCAGTTGTTTATTCTCATTTAATTAAACAGTGTAAAGAAAAAGCCTTTTTTATCAAATTATTATATTTTTTGCATTAAGAGACAAACTTAAAGCTGCTTGGATTATTCTATAAAATACTAGCTATCCAGTCTTTGCCGTATTTTCTACTTCTTTCTTACATGTACTTTACTTAACTTTCTCTTTCATTCTGGGTTTAACTTTTACAGTCACAGTGTGATGACTGCCAAAAGCACGTTTCAGTATATTTTTTCCAGCTGTCTACTAAGCCATAAAGAAAAAAATAAATTGTTACAAATTGTAAAATAATCTAAAAAATTGTGTTCAGATTATAGGAACACAGAAAAGGGAAGGCAAAGGCACTGTACATTAAAGGCTGCGTTTAATGAAAAGCAACAAATTTGGGAAAGAGCAGCTGGTGCATACAACTCACCAAGACATGTTACTAACCTAGCATGGAGGAACAATATTTTTCTCCCACAAAATATCCAAGTGATATTTGACCTGATATGGAGGCTCTTCTAACCATGAAGTCTTCTATATTTATATAATAAAGACATTTTCCCTGTTAACTTTGCTAGTAGCAAAAACTATCACTGAAATTACATTAAGAACTCAGTTTTCTCATCTTTTCACTTTATTTAGGACTTGAACCAGCAAAGCACATTAAACACATGCTTGACTTCAGTATTTTAGCTTCAGAGGAGTGAGTCTGGAATGTAAAGTCAAGCACACGCTCAGGAGTTTGCCAGAATAGAGCATTATAGAATCATAGAATATCTAGAGTTGGAAGGGACCTATGGTCTCATGCAAAAGGAAGAACAGTGAGTAGAGATTTTCCACTGACTCCTGTAAATTCTGGATCAAGTCTTTATTTCTGAAAAAATTCTTTCTGGATGCAATTTTTCCATATTTGGTTTCTATCCACTTCTAACTGTTACTTTTATTATTATTATTATTATTATTTTAGCAAAAGCTTTTAATCTATTTATAAATTATCTGGGGGTAAAAACATATAGGCTCTATTAAGGCAACATTTTTTTTTTTTGCAGAGGCATTTTCTTTGCATATATGTAACTCTGAAAACAAATTCATTTTTCACGTTAAAATTCTCCAGTTGGCTTGTTTTCAGCTGAGGCCTTCTCTTCAAACCAGACAGGAACCAACCGATTTATAAAAGCTTGAAGACTCCATCTTGCAGTAGGCAACATGAAATTTAGAATCATAATAATATTTGAAAAGCTACTAAAAAAGGTTTTCCCATAAAATATTTCACGTGGAGAACAATGCTGTTACCACATCTCATGCTATTCAGAAGGCCCCGTTAGATCCAAATAAATCAACTCAACGTGTCAAAGGAAGCAGGATATGAGGACAAATCTACGTCTTTCACAGCAAGAAGGAAAAAAACAACCCCAAAACCCAACAGATAGTTTCAGGAACTGTACGAGCTTCCTGACTAGGAACAGCTCCCAAACTTCCATCGAGATCTTGTTCTGTCACAGCTGCATAACTCACAAACTACCAAGCTAAAACATAACACTGTGTAATGTAGGAAACCAGAATTTATCAGGCTTATACACGCCAGTTCATGCTTTGGTTTACGGCTCTTTCCAACCAGGCAGAAGCAGTCTGACCATGAAGTGTTTTTCCAGAAAAATGCCTATTTTAGATTGCTTGTCAATGGTGAGTTGCTTGAGAGGTGTATACAAATATGAAAATAAATCTATATAGTTTATTGTATTGATGACTAAATAACAGGCATTTAAAAAAAAAAAACAAAAACCAAAAAACATTGGAATATTGATCAGAGACAACAGCCTTTTCTTCCAACATCTATGCAAGCAGGATTACAAGGAACAGTGGTAGAGCAAAAAGCCACACCGGGATCTTAACCACGGGCTACTCAAAGCTGCCACTCCAGCAGTGCAAGACGTTCTATACAACTACTAATGCTGTTAACACAAATCCTTAGCAGTCTCCATGACAGGATAGACACCACCCTACTGTCACTGAACAAAGACTGTAGCTGCTCTCAGAGCATTTGCTACCTAAGCAAATGAAGAAAAGATAAGAGAAGCATATGGCAAGCACAGGGCAGGTGGTGGTCTTACCATAGACCTCATTAATTCCTTTTTCTCCCTTACCTTTAGGAACTGCTGTGGCAAAAGTAAATCTTATGGTGAGATCTGAAGGAGGGCATCAAATCAAGGCATCTGACACTGTTGTTGGGAAGCTGTTTGCTACCACAGATTTCACCATGGGAGCAAGTACAAGGAAGTTGGTTTGAAAATTTCCTCAGTGGACAGCAGAAGTCATCCAGTCAGAAGCACAAATCAGTATTTTAATATTTGCTAACACTTTGAGCAACAAAATTGAGTACCAATCCTAAATGATGCTCCAAGCCTCTAGAATCAAAGAAATCTCCAAAACAGGCAGAATAGACAACATTTAGCTCAAATAGACAACTGAATAGGAATACATTTTTTCTTAAGCAATACTTCATTTTGTGATGTAATGAAAAAACTGGAGAAACAGAGAGATTTGTATAAGGAAACAAGGCTGTCCAAAATGAAAATCAGTTCATTGTACAATTAGTATAAAAGCAGGTGAATTGTGGCAGAGGAAGAAATACATAGCACTCATTTCTCATTGCACTGCAATTGCTTCTGATTATATTGTTACTGTGTTTCCACTAAACAAAGATTCAAGGGTGTTGTTACAACATTTTTTTAAGTCTGGGCAGCTGTACTACAGAGCTCTTTCTTCATGGATTTTCTCTACAGAAATATCCTAACAGATGTCATTTCAGTCTCACATCGGTGCGCGTGAGAGAAGGCAGGATGACGTGATGCTCAGCTGCTATTTGCTTATCATTGGACTTTATAGCTGTATATTTCTATTTAAAGGAAGGAAGGAAATGTGCTGTCTTATGGCTTTATTTTAGGATTACTGAATTGTGATTACTCCTACACGAATCCACCTACAAAGGAAATGAAAGTTTTGTGAGAGGCAATGTCACACCTAGTGAATATAACATTTTTCTCAGGTAAATTAGACAAAACTAGAGAAAAGAATGTGGTTTTGATATGTCCTTTATGTGTAGTTTCATTTAAATTCCATTAATATTCTAAATCTCAACATGGAAGAATGAAAGATAACTATTTTTTTTAACCAGGTAAGTGAAGAAGCCAGAGAAGCTAGCACAGCCTACATGAATATTGTATATTCTTGTCCTGCCAGAAGATTTTGCTCTAAAGTGTCTTTCAAGGTTTAACCATTTATTTTCAAATAACTAACTCCTGATGCACTTTGTAGACTATTCTCTGGTCTGATGAACCTTCCAGGGAATTTTTCTTTATCACTTTGACGACTATAACAATTCCTTGCACGGAGCTGCTCAGCACTCGTGTCAGTTGATGGAGGTTTCTCACTGCCATTTCCTTTCATTTTTCCTTTAATTTATAATCTGCAAAACATCCAGTTCTACACAAGTGCCCCGTCTTGGGGAAAAGGGGGGATGTGAACTCCAGATCTGAACCAAGGTTTCAGGATGAGGCTGTTTGAGCCAGGAACGGCCACGCTGCTCGGAGGGGCACCACTTTGGTGTGACACTACAGACAGCCCAAGGTAGCTGTCAGGCCCCACAGGAGCCTCAGAAAAGCAACAACCATGAACAGGTGAAATTCTGCAGCTTGACAAAACAGCACTACCAGCAGAAAAAAAAAAAAAAAAAAAAAAAAAAAGTGGACTTGCTCTTCACAGTCTCCCACTGTGGCTTATATGGATTGAGTTCCTCTTCCCATGCACAGTTTTTAGGCCTTTTCCTTCAACTCCATCTCTCTTATGTAGCAAAAATCCTAGTTAGAGCAAGACAAAGTCCCTTTTTTCCTATTAGTGAACAATTTAAGAGACTGTGAGCATCCTGGAGAGCCAGTTTCAGAGCACTTGTCAAAGGAAAAGCTCCATGCCGCAACAATTTCATTCTTAAACTGAATCTGCCTGTTAAATTCATCAGTAAGAGAGTAAATGCTGATAGTCAAATTTACTATGAGAGCTCAGAGCCATATCATTCTTAATATGGAAAATAGAATCTGTAATGGTTACTGGTTGAGTCTGCAAACTCAGAAAGGAGTTTTGGCTTTTTGAAGGGCTGGAAACATTAATTAATGAAAAAATATAATATTCTACAGAAAATGGAAATGTTTTAGCACATCTGAGATTTGACAAAATCGTTACTTCAAAATAGGTTACTCCAAACCAAATTCTCTAGGAATTAAAGAAGGATCATTGCCTGGTTCAATACTACACTTAAACCTGTCTCTGACAGTGAGCAGAAAAATAGCCTGAACTTAGCAAAGAGCTTGCATAGAAATCACCATACTGGTTCACAATAATGATTGACTGATTGATTTTTATTTCAGTACTCACTTTTTAATAAAAGGAAGGCCCAGATGTTTGAAAGTGCAAAAACTCCACACTTGAAATGTATACACACATCTGTAAGAAATATGTGGATAAGATCTGGCTAAGTAATATTTTCCTTTTTTTTATTTTTTTTATTTTTTTTTTCATTACATGTGGTGCTAGCTGTATTATTTCATATAGAAAGAGGATTTCTATGGAAGTTTGCCATGCTGGACTTTTTCTTATGGTTTCGTTTGGTGTTTTTACCCTTTCCATTTCGTGGCTCTTCTAAAGGAGTAATAGACATAAAGAGGATGGGCACAGCTGAGTTTGGGCGGCAGCAAACCACAGAAGCAGCACACTACTGGTCTAATGAGCCATGTAGCACAGATGTGTCTTCCATAAATAATTCACTCTGAAAACAGTCTCTCTTCAGTGACACTGTACATTTCGGAGCACTAAAGGGGCCAGACAGATTCCCCTCAGAGCACACTTTCTATGGTAGATGTATTTTTCTGTCAAATAAAGGAAATTCAGATTTTACTTTGGTATCAGTATTCTATTCCTGGGGATACTGGATACTGAACCTACCATTTTTTTCTGGCACAAATTCTTAATGCTATTTTTTTTCTTACACAAACCTTGATGTAGGTAATTTCACAGGATTATTCTGGAAGTAGAATATTTGGGAGCAGACCAAGCTAAACTCCACTTCTTGAAAGGACCTGTTCAGTGCAAGTTGCTACACTGTCATGCTAGGAACAGGCATTTAAAGATCCTCACAACATTGTCCCACCGTTATGTAGGGAAGGCTAGGTGTGGGATTTGGGATTTACATGCATTACATGGTGCATTTCAGTTGCTTCCAAGAGGAATTGCACTATACTTTCATTTTTTTAGAGTAATGAACACTGACATACAGCAGAGAGAAGACAGAATTTATTCACATATGCCCTATAGTATATGTGGTTATCTACCAGAAAAGCAAAGATCTAGACACTAGGAAGAGAATCTCTGACTTGCTGCCACCATGTCTAATGTACTATGCCTAATTTGACCTCAAATCTGTCCACTGGATCTATACATTGCAGAAACTATCCACAAAGCAATGAAGCAAGTATGGGGCAGTTCAGTAAGCCAAAAGTATCCTATCAAGGTTTACATAGTAGCTATAAATCCTACTTTACATCGCAGTGCACACAAACTTCATTTCGTATCATAATTGGCTTGAAGTGGATATAGAAAAATACATTTTTTTCTCCTTCGAAAATTGTAAGGCTATGGTATTATAATTATTTTCATCAATCATTTCATATATATATATGGCGTTGCATTAAGACAAAGTATGTTTCTTCCAAGAACTTCCAAGCACTTATCTTTCTTCAAAAACACTTGTAGGTTTTTAATTTATCTTACTCTTTTACAGAATGTTACAAAGGGAAGAGAAAGAAAGGCCTATTTAAACTACTAACTTGGAGGAGAGGCAAATAACACACTTCTAAAAAATTCTTAAAATGAAGAAAATATTTCACACATGCCAAGATTTTCCTCTGGAAATCACTGTGGAAATGCAAATGTTGCTGTGCTCCTGTAGTACTTGCATGTCCTTCATTTTGGGGAACGGGAGGCCGAGATTTCATGAGGTTAAAATACAGTGCAGAAGATAATCACACTGAACTTGACGGATAAAGTCAAAATATTTCAGAAGTTATTGCGGACTTCAGGGAGAGTTAAGCTAAGCTGCCGTAAGAGGTTGATTAATCAAGGCAATTATAGAGAAGAATACAAGACCAGAATAAGCTACCCCAGGCAGACAATAAGATGAAATAAGAAATAACATACCATGTCAGCCTCCGAAAGGCCTGAGCTCAATTCTGCTGCAAGGCTTGTAAGCGAACAATCACAGCAGCTGGAAAACAGCACTTTGAAATTCAGCCACTTACCCAGAAAGCTACTCCATGATTCAAGCTGATGATTTGAGAGCAGCAAAGGAATACTTTGAAGAAACTGAAGGTCCTCTGAAGTAAAGGGGGAGGAAGAAGGAAGTTACACTGCATGGGACCCCAAAAAGATGGAAGACAACCAGTAGAAGGTACAAACCCGGCAGCCTGCGCTCAAGCAGTGCTCTCTTCTGGAGCCAGAGAAATGGAGGTGCCAGGCGCTCAGCAACCCGGGCACACGGCCCTCAGATGAGTGGTGCCTCAGTGCTGTGCGCTCCTGGAGATGGCATGCTGGCCGCTCCAGTCAGACCGCTCAGACATGGCAACAGGCAGCACCGGGCCACAAAGTTAGGGCTTCTATGACCTTGCTATAACCCAGAGACACAGCACCAGCTCTCCATCATCATTCCCCCTGTGAGATCACACCACCCACAGCATCCTGCTGTTTTCTGTTCATCTAAAATTGCAAAGAATTGTTACACTGCTAATCAGAAGGGAAAAAAAGCAGGAGAGGGGGAAAAAAAAAAGTCTTCATTGGCTTCTAATGCCACAGACCAAAGAAGACCGACAGGCACTGACCTAAGAACAAACGGGGAGGGAACACTTCTGGAAATGCGCTTATAATTGTTTTCATAAATTAATTTCTTAACTTGAATATTATTAGATATTTTTCCTGTCTTTTTTTTCATTACTATTTTCTTATTTCGTGTTTTACCCTTTTTCTCATAAATTATCTCCTCACTACTAGGTTTACAGTTCATTACTTTCTCTCTGATGAGGTATCCCACACTGAAAAGTAGTTTCCATATGTGACCTCACCACTGCTTAATCCTAATCCTCACCCTTTGGTTTCTGTCCATTCGGCACAGTAATTAGAATCTATTATTCACTGAAGATCTGTCGGACACCCAAGGCAGCAGCAAAGTCTCCCACATCACTGCCAAACTATTACACTTTCATTTATTCTCTTTACAGCTTTGGCAAACAGTAAAGGAAAACGAGGGCTTAGCCTCCCAGAGGACCACAATGTTGGGTTTTTTTTTTCAAGCGCTAGAAACTAACGGAACATCACGTGCATTAGGACAAGGATTGGCCATGCATTGTTGCAGTTTACGTGTCAAAAGGTGAAATTATTCTAGCTGCTACCTCTACAGCCTTAGTGCTTTAAAATTGCACAGTGCTCTTTATGAACCATTTTTAACTTTCCCCTCTTCCTTTTTTACATTATATCCATCATCACAGTATTCTTACTCCTGAAAAAAATCTTGCAACCACTTAGTAGCTGTGCAGTGCGTAATTATTTGTACAAAAGCCAGCTAATTTTTCCACTGTTGTGTTGACTTCACTATCTAGGCACAATACATTCACTTTTGTTATAATTAGAATAAACTTGAATTAAGGAAAAAGTATCCTTAATAGTGACATTTTGGTCCTCCACAATATGGACCAAAATTATGTTTAAATTATAGATCACTCTCAAAAGTCAAATTAATAAAAAAAAATCTTATTTACTGTGATTCCACTTTTACTAGAATTATAAAGAATTTTTCCCAGTTATTTATCTTCTGATCATTCTAAAAATGATAATGCTTATTAATTAACTAAAAACAATTCTTAATTCATTGTTTGCATTCCACTTATCAGTGAAATGCAATTCCATAGAGTGTATCTACAAACACTGCTTATGATTCCCGGTCCTGAGGAAATCCCACAGAGACACAGGTTTGAAATCATAGCCAAGACATTATGACAACTTTATTAGTTGACATGTCAAATGCAGTTCAGCACTCATATAGGAGAAATCCAAAGGTCAGGAATTTCCTTCCAGAGTTCTGAATTTAAAAAAAAAACAAACCCCATATTAACAATGTAAAGATGGAAGGAATAAAGAAGAACCTTTATAGTTAAGTTTTATACTAATTTCCAACATTTTCTTTGAAGAAAGAAAACATGAACTAAATCATAATAAGTATAATTATATTCAATTTTACTACTTTATTAAATTATATTTACTTTAATTACTAGGGAAATGTGAAAAAAAAAGCCATTTTAAGAAGTTAAATAACGTCGTGGCATCAACAAGACAATAAGAACATTCAACATAATCTTTGTGGTATAAGCTAGCATCATTATTTCACACAAAAATATCAAGAAAAACCTATTAACAATAACATCATCAGCATTGGCAAAGCAAGACATTTTGACAAAGATTTCTCTCCTTGCCCCTTTTCACAGAACACTTGGATATTACAATACCTTCAACCCCACCGGGAACGAATGCTTCACATTGCTCACAATCATCTCTTTCCGAGGGTGCTAACCTCCAGATTATTAGGAAACATAATAAATTCATATCTGTCCTTGTTACAAATTCTGTGACACTTCCTTAATGAATGGGTTGTTTATCCTGGTCCTCTCTCTGCATTTCAACTTCAATAAGCACACTCCATGAGGAAACCTTGTGAATGGAGGTGTGACAGCAGCATGCACAAGTTTCACCTACCTAAGTGGGTGACAACAGCGATTAAGATGCAGGTTTAAGCACAGGGTAGCACTACAAATAAGCATCAAACAATTCCAGTCAGCTCAAAACACCCTCAGGAAAAGCTCTATTAACATAGAGGAAAATCTCTATTAAGATCTTGTCATCAACATCATTGGATTCAGTCACTTGACAAAACAACGTACAGGTGTCCTTTCTCGTACAACTACACTTTTAGTTATTTGGTAGACACCCTACAAAGGGATGGGTCTGTGCATCTCTCTTCTGAATAAATTTGTCCTTCACACATATATATTACCCAAAAATCAAATAGTTTAAAACAATGAACTTGTCCTTGAATGCTGTCTTAACTCTTCAGCAACTTTAGAGTCTGTTTGAGTCTTGGTAAATAGGCTTGCCATGATCCTTCAGAGCAAACACTACTGAACAAATCTCACAACATGGACAGATCTTTTTAACTGGCATCAAAACACTTCTTTCTCTTTTGATATAGCCTACAGAAAATCCTTCCTAGAATAGTGGGCACTCAGTAAACATTTTCTGCTACTGCATTATAATTGTTCACATAGCAACACACCAACACTCTTGGGAGAATTTTGTTCCTTTTTATCTAAAGAGCTTTCACAGGCTTTAACATTAGGTGGATTCTTTTATTTCTTTTCTCTATTTGTAGAGAAATAAATAAAACAGTTATTCAAGATGCAGCATATGCCTCTAACCTATCTGTTCTTACCCCTTCAATACATGAGAAAGTTTTAGAAAGTTACCTTTGATATTTTTGTTCCCATCCTCTAAGACCACTTCCTTCTAAAGTTATTTATGTTTTTTCCCTTTGAAATTACTGAACTGCAAACAAAGCAAGCTCTTGACTTGAACACAGTTTAGGCTTAGTAGACCTGAAAGGCTTTTGAGCCCAATGTGAACGTTTGAAATTCTGTTTTCTGGGGATATCTTTCATTCTGTAACCCATGAATGGTATTGTGGTTTGCCTTGATCCTCTGGTGAGACAGAGGATCAAGGCAAGCAGGCTGACCTAAGAAACCTCCCCTGAATACACTCTAATGTGTTTACAGAGTTGCCACAAAGTTCAAAAGATCTTTTTCTATAACATATAATAATGCCTGAAGATTTGAAAGATGGGTCAACAGACACCAGGAAATCACTTGCAAATACACTTAATGAATTGGAGAATTCTGATGCCACACATGCACCAAGAACGGCAAACCAGGACCTGAATTTCAACTACACCTTCATGCTTAAAAATCTGATTAATAGTTGGGCTATTTTCCACGTTTATTCATTTTTATTAAAACTTATTTAATCAAATTATATTAGGGAAAAAAAATCTCTTTGTTAAAGGTGAAACCTTGTCACTGGAGAATGATGACCACTCCCAAGATAGAGTCTTGACCAATCCAGGAAATCAAGTAATGCAAATAAAGAGACAATACTTGTGATTTTTGACATGTCAAAGCCCAAAAAAATACACTTTTGTTTTGTAAGGCTTTGAAAATTAAAAGTAGCTGTGGAAAGGGTTTCTTGCTTGTTTGGTTTTAGTGTTTGTTTTCTTTAATTCCCCTAAGAGCTTAGTAAGACAGACTTTCTTGAAGTAGTCTGAAATTATGATTTCTACTAGGGATAGCTAAGCAAACGGGAAAAAAAAATATCAGAATCTCAATTTTGCACACACTGAAGACCACTAAAGCTTTGCTAATAACACCAGGAAAGGCAGCATATCACAAATTTGCTATGCTACTGACTAAAAACAAGAGCAGGAGCTTCATGTATTGTATCCATTGTTAAACTGTGCAGACTGTTAATGATACAAAATGACTTACAACACAAGATCAAGTACAATTGTGTGTTAATTTGTATCTGTATGTTATCTTCAGCTGATCTGGGATTTATTCGCTTATCGAACAGAAGAATTAACAAAATGTCAAAACCACTGGCTGCTTCTTGGCCTGTCCTGCGCATAATAATTCAGCAGTCTCCATGAGACTTCACTGCTGTGGCCGATGAATGCTGACAGAGCTATTTTAATCATGTTAAAACAGAATGTTTACCATCCTCCTTTTCACATTTTCAAGTCATTGCTTTATGAAAAGATAACTGCGGCATGAATATGGTTGGAAAGTTTACAAAGTATCTAGCTTTTAATGTGGAATCCTAGCTAAGATAAGGACAAGTGTAAATTTTTCCAATCTCTACATTTACTTCCTCCTCTTGAATATTCAATGAACTTTAAAGATCAGCTCACCAATTACCCCACTGACCTGTGCACCTTCACTTCCACATTGCTAAGCTTCTGCTACAGCTCCCAAGAAACAGATCCTCTGCACAGCCAACGGTTGAGAGATTTTATTTTTCCTTTCTAGAAGGACCTTCTGGAAGATTTTTGATGTAAAACGTACACATACACATTAACATGCACATGCAGTTGCATATTATTTTAAGCTATTAGAAGTTATTTCATATTATTAATAATGGTTTATGAAGGCACATACAGCCCACCCTGTCGTCTGGCTTCCACAGCACTCAACAGCGTAGGTCACACGTTAAATTCTGGATCCCTTGATGTCACTGGCAAAGTTTCAATGGACTTCATTGTATGCAGAACTGAAACCCATATAGATTTTTCATGCTATTTAATTTTGCCTGCTTTTCCTGGAAGTTGCTTTCATCACTGCAAACCAGTTAATGGGAAAGTTGGAAGAAATAACACTGAGCATAAACTTCTTGAAATACACTCGATGCACTTCTGATGCACTGTTTAAAAAATTAAGCATGTGCTACCCAACTTGCCAAGTAAACACAAAGAGAAATTAGGCTGCATTCATTTCAATCTATTTTTAAACAACAGAGAGCAACACAAGGGCAACCAAAGGGAAAGCAACAGAAAAGCAGGATGACTGCACTGAAATCCACCTACTCCTCACCTACAGCAATTAAGAGTTTGATCCACTCTTCTGATGACTCTGCACAGGAAAATCTCAATAACCAAATCAGTATTTTTCTGTATAAATACTAATGGTGAAATCATCACAATATTTTGCTTGCTTGCTTCCACCTGTATATACTAGGTAAGACCCCGTACACTTACTGATAGTGAAATTATCACAACAGTTTTTTTCCTTGCTTCCACCGGTATACGCTAGGTAAGGCCCTGTACGCTTACTGCCTCTTGTACACCTGTGCTCTTTTGCTGGAAGGTTTCTATTCAGGCACTAACAGCAACCACAGATCCCAGCGCATTACAGACTGCAGCAGCCATCTCATCATCAGCTGAACCACTGACGTCATGACTTGTCTATTCCCTTCATATATCTAAATATAAACGTGATTTCTTTCTCCATTCAAAGCTCTGAAAGGGGCGTTTAATGACAGAGCGTTACATTGCAGAGGAGGATTCCTGCCTGTGGTTTCTGCCTGGCATTTTTAATACACATTTCCTTTGACAGCTGCAGCTGCTTCAATTTTCCTGAGAGTCTGCTGGAGATCCTCCTACATAAAGGGCAAGTTCTCCTCTAAACCACAATGTTAAAAGCAGATTGCTGACTAACGTGCCATGTTCTTGTTGTAAATTACAGCTACAGCTTCCTTCTAGATAGTACAATCTTGATACAAGCTGCAGAAAGGCTGGAGAAAAATAGAAGCCTACAGAATCTGCAGCAAACCCACATTTTCTGTAGTCTCTTCTGCTTCCTCTCCTTTATGTTACCTTTGCTGTATTTTGAGAGGCTGCTTTTAAAGATAACTGCAGTGATTAAAAAAAAAAATAGAAAAAAAAGATACTGAAAAAAAGGAGGAGGAAGAAAGGAAAGAGAAAAAAATGTTTTAAATTAATCCCTGTATCCAAAAAAAAACCAAAAAAAACCAAAAAAACAAAGCACCATTTACAGCTTTCCAGGATACAATTAGATTAAATTAGAGCTCAGAGCTCATAAAGGCTTCACCCTACATTATTTATACCAGCAACAGGGTGAGGTCTTTCTAACTCAATGTCCATGCAATTAATGTTAACAGAAATAGTCTGGGAAGTGCTGTCAGAGGACAGGCACCAGCAATGAGCAAATTGTAAGTTGTTCAGCTCTGGATGCTCATCTGTCCTGATCAAAATACAGCTTTCTTCCTAACCCTGGTTAGTAGAAGGATGGTCAAGGTTCTGCTTCACACCAATCTACTTTAAGTTGGAAGAAAAACATAAGATCTGTGACAGATGTTTAAAGCAATTTAAAGTAAATTTTGCTATGAAGTGAATAAGAAGCTTACAGAAACACCATGCTCTGTGCCATCCAGTACTTGCACAGTGGATGAATAAGAGCAGAAGACAACGCCGCTAGCCATTGGAGAAGGAACTACAGAACCCTTAAGCAGGACCTGCGACAGGAGACTCCATGGCCATGTCAAATTCACACATTTTTATTTAGATTCCCATGAGCTGCGCAAGCACTATTGCTCCAGGGACCCAGAGGGTAAACTGAGGTTCAGGCAGAAGAAGTGCCCTTTCAAAGCTGTAAAGGAAACCAGAGCTATAGACGGGCACTAAATCTTTGTCAAGTCTTGGAGTAATACCTAAGCACTCCAGAGTGACCTTATATAGTGATTTCGCTGGGATTACCAGGATAGCGCTGGAATGCTATCCAAAGGTGCAATTTACCTGGGACAAAGTTTAGGAAGCATAAATCTAATGGCAGCTCTGTTTATATGTAAGCAGAGCATTTCTGGAGCCTTTTATTGATTCTTAGTATAGGAGACATTTCACCTTCTGATGAGGCAGCTACTTCTAACTACAGGTTTCTGAAATTTCCCCCATAATATGGAATTACATTAATTAAAGTAAACCAGTGTATAGAAAATGTATTGTTAAAATATATCTATTGGATCTACAATGCAATGGCACTGTCATTAGCCATTTATGGCTTATTATGTCAAACACACATTTCTGCATCATTAATTTTCAGGGTTACCAGTAAAATAGATTGCAAAATATATGATAATTTGATTTGTGTTCATTCCACTTCACATTAACAATAAATTTAAAGAATTAAGTTGGACACTCCAGACAAGAAAGCCTAGTTGCAACTCTTTCTGTTTCAGATGGTCCAAGTCATCAGACTTTGCAACTCTATTTCAGATGGTATTGTTTCTCAATTTGATCATCTTTCCTCATACTAAAATAACCTGTGAAGACTTTAATCAGCTGTAGTAGGCTCATTTAAGTGCTATGGAAATGCAGCAAGAATGGAAGTAGCATACTATCCTTGGAAATGAATGGAATGAAGAAAAAAAAGTTCATTCCCAGACTATAAATATTGCTATTTCAAATTTCAGTATCTGGAGAACTGAAACAAATCAAATACTGTGAAGGCATAAAGTAGCATCTGGCCAAAGGAGATGGCTCCAGAAATTAAGCTTTCAAGTATAAATAATTTTCAAGAAGCTATAGCTTCTGATTATAAAACTGGAAACCAAAAATTATGGCTATGCCTACGTTGCTAAGGGCACCCAGGAGACTCCTGGTGCCAAGTGGTGTAGGTGGCTTACAGCCTCACTCCTCAGGGCTAGACCCTTCTGGTCATCCCCGTGGTTGGACAAAGCTATGACGGACCCCACAGGGTGTCTTTAAGAAGTAATTACTTGTGGGTTTATCCAGTTCAAAGTACCTGCAATCATGTAAGGGCTGTGTCACAATCTCTCAGGTTGATTTTTGCACAGCACTGCGGGAGTGTGTGGCACACCCTGGGTGTGCTGTGAGAGGAGGTAGATGTATGTGATGCTGTAAGACATGATGAGATAACACTGCTCAGGGTTAACAGCAGCAAGAGGTGCTACGGTGGTCCTGTTTGTACCACGTCAAAGTAAATCTTGAGGTGAATGGCTCTCCAAAACTGCACCCAAGCTTGGCCTCACAGAGAACTGGATGACTGGCTTAAAAAAAACAAAAAACAAAAAACAAACAGGGAGCGCAAACAAGGAACTGGGATTGGGACTGAGCTGGGCAGATAAGTTATTTGGCTTTCTTCATCTGCCTTATATTCATTCGGACAGAGTTAAAACAGAACTGAGCTGTAAAAATGTTAAGAATCAAATATAGTCATTCTAAAGCTATTTAAAGGAGGTAGGACATCTACGGCTATGTATTTCTTGGGTCTTGCACTTGAAGTGAAATTATACAAAGAATTTATTTTGGCATCAAAGTCAAAGCTCCAGAACAAAAGCTGAAAATCTAAAAATTTGTGAAACAGACCCCAAGTCCGTGTTTCATTTTGTTATTGTACTACACAGTACCACCAGTATCCAATGAATATCCCATCAATATCTGTGGTCAAGTGTTACACAGCTGCAGAACACCATTATGAATGCTTTCTGTCAGTAACTTCAGACCATTGGTAAGCTGAGAATGTAAAAATGCTTCCATTCCTATGTTTTCATAGTTTTTATTATCAAGATTTAACTTCAAATTCAGTTAGGTTTTAAGTCTGTCCAGGAGAACAAAGTCTTCAGCTAGTTTTCCCTCCAGCCACTTTTGCTGTGATGCTCAGGCCACGGACAGACCTCTGTACAGGAACTCATCAGCTCAGATAAAAACATTTTCTGGCTATTATTTGGTTACTCTTTAACCATCCACCTCTGTCTGGGGAAAAACTCTGGAGAATAATTAAGCATCAAATAATTAAATAATTATCAAATAAAAAAAATAGTGAAAATTTACAAGTGTCTGAGGAATGCCAGCACTGTCATATAAGCTCCTTTGGAAGATAACTCCCACTCCAGAGTGGTATTAAGGAAAGGAGATGAAGACTCACAGCTATAAATAGATCAAAGATAAACCTTATCTTAGTCTCTACAAACTGTCTTTTTTATCAAATACTTTGCTACAAAATATGTTTTCAATAGCATATAGTCAAACTAAAAGAAAACTGAAATAGATTTCTCCTTGAAAGCATGGTCTCTGTGGTAACCTAGAGGGGCTCTGTTTGGTTAGACCTTATTTTGTTCATTTAACTCGGTACCGTACTTTTCCTTAATACACAATATGATGAGCAATATGAGCTCCTGCTTGTCCAAGGTGATGGAGCCCTAGCTCCCAAGCAGCTTCGCAATGTACAGCAACATGGCTTATTTTTTAAGAGAGAAACGTGGTTGCCCCCACATACACACCTGAAGAAACACGCAAAAGTGCATGTTTGTGCAGTGAATACTTTAAATGTCTGCTGACTTAGTATAAAACAAACTTCTGAAATTTCCGGTGCTGCTTCCCAAAGCCCCACTTCATCTCCCTACGGGCTCTGACTTTTCAGAATATTTTCAGTGCACGAGGCAGCTTTTCAAAGACCTCTTAACTCTTGTAACTCGTCTTATGAGCATAAATCAAACCATGTTGGCTGACTCTTTCCATAGCAGAACGGCACCTTTAAACACCACTCATGCCAGATGGTCTCAGCATATAAAGCAGCATGAGACAACATATTAATGCTACTCAAACAAGCAACTTGTGCTAGCAGCAGACCAATGAAATCAGTCTCAGGCTGCTAATCCTCTCTGTCTCCATGGCAACATCTATTTCCGACAATTCTTCAATTTTCAAGTCAGATGAGCTTGTTGGCTCTTAAACTTCTCTATTTAGGGGGTCTTCTGTTGTCAGGTACTTTTTCACTTTGTATTGGCTACCGTTATTACATAGAATTTATTTTTATCAGCCACTCCACGGAGTATCAAGGAACAGATGCTCCTCGGTTTCTGTTTATTTACAGACTTTTCCACTAAAGACTTGTACTATAAGATTTCCACTATGCATTTTTTCCCCTAACTGTAAACCTTACAAATATAGATGTCTTTATTGTGACTCTACCTACCAGCAGTGTAAGAAAAGTGAGGATTCATACCTTCTTCATATTCCTCTGCTATCAAGGTAGATTTTTGAGCAACAACAACCAAAAAAAAATTGTCTATCTGCAGCAAGTAAACAGGGAGAGAAAATCTTGACTCCTCACCTTATGTCCATTAGCATAGCTGAGTCAGCACAAACATTGGGGCTACTTGCTGCTAGGAAAAATCTGGCAGGAAGCAGGTAGGAACCGCATAAAGGTAGATCAAATGCTGAATCACATGCCATCTACCAAGTATATATATATTGGGTACACAGCAGAGCCACGCGCTAACCCGCAGCATGGTAGGTGAGAACCTGAGGGACAGGAAGAGGATGTTCTTAACTGAAAAGATGAGAAATATGTGGCAGAAGCAGGAAAGAAACCTGACATCCTTTATCACAAAACCACTTTTCCTCTCTGTGAAACAATTTCCTACAATGACAATGTTTAAAGTTTAAACACAACAGCCCAGCTCCCAACCCCACAGCTTTTTTCTTCTCTCTGTCTCACTATGTACTGATGTCACCAATAAGAAAGAAGAAATTTCATTCAGTAAGGCATAAACTTTGATCACTCATTCTTTTACTGCAGAGTATGACAAAATTGAAGTCACATTTCACCCTCTTTTTTAAGGGCAAACACACAAGCTGGCTTGAGCATTAGGATTTACAAGCCACCTGCTTACTCAGATGTAGAGTTCCCAGTGACTTTGGTTGGATCTGTGGATGCTCACCAGCTGGGCAGGAGGAGAAATTAAACCCCTATCTAGTTTATATCGGTTGAAAATCTAGCACGGAGAGTCAGCTTGCCATAGCCATAAAGATTCCTTCAAAACAACAATCTTTCACATGTGTAAGAAGTGTATATTTAGGCTGTAGACTCACCCCAATTTTGTTCATAGGTCTAAAACGGTGCTTTTGTAGAATAAACCAAAATGCAGAGCCAGTTAAAACTACAAAACCTTCAGTTTAGTCTAGGAAAAAAATGGTTCATTTTGAATGATAAATGTGCAAGGAGTACACCGTTCATAAAGTGAAGGACAGCAATGTGTATCTGAAAGACAATCACACCATGGGCTCCCTTTACTTTTGAGGGACACACTGGGAAAAGGACATCCAAATGAAATTTCTTGCAGCTAGAAACCTCACACTTTCTCATGACCAAAAGGTTTACTGGATCATTAGATTGGTATAGCAGCAAGGATGCCTTTGCCAAGAAAACAGCTCATCAAACCTTGGCCAGTCGGATGTCCCACCTGATCAAACAATTCTTCCCCCTCAGCTTTAATGAAGATCCACACCTAAGGATAAGCATTCAGAATGGCATACAATGGCTGTTCTGGCTGTAGGCAGGCTCTGCAGCCAGAGCAGTATCCATCTTTGGTTGTAAATTGGGCAGCGCACGCTCTATGGTCATAAACAGCTCTGTACAAAGAACGACTATCTCAGCTTGCTCCATGGGACTTAATTTGTGAGTAAACACAGATGTCAGGTTCTGCTCATAATTCAACATGAACAACTACCAGGAAGCAGCTGCTAGCTTATACACTTATAAATGTCTCACTTTGTTAAAAGAATTAATTAAAAACAAATCTTTACTGCCTTCGAACTGCCAACCACGGGTTTATGATTTAAGATTCTCTCTTACCTGGCCATTGTAGCTACACAGACACATTTCTAACATATGCCTTCATACTGAACTAAACCTCTCTGACAATCACCCTGTTACCTGCTGCTGTCATGAGAAGATGTGGCTGATGTTGATTAAGCTAGTATGACATTAGCGCACTGCAAGAAACCTCTGCTCCAAAGGGATGGACCGAGACTCCACTTTTAGTCTAGTGTACCCATCCCCAATGCTGCACCTGAAAGAAGTAAGCAAGGTGACAACTTCAGTGCCACAGGGCAGCTAGCACGTCACGGTACATACCATCGTTTCTTCATAACATGGCAGAACTTGGATTCCAAAATCACAAATCCCAGCAAGTCAAGCAGCTTTCTCCAGTACTGTTGTTCTGCAGAGCTCCTAGCCCACTCCCCATCCAAAGCCAGCTTTCAACCTTAAACCTGAGGTAACTCATGTAGATCTATGGCAGACAAAAGAGCTCGGTTTCCTGTCACACTGCCAATCAAACCCCCCTACCCTGCTACCATTTTACTGATATGGGTTTGGGGTTTTTTTCAACCTTTTAACTACAAAGACCCTTGATGTCTTCATTGAGCTTCAGCATAGAAGTAAGCTTCCAACACAACAGTCTGATCCCACTGAATTCACTGAACCTTGGCTTTTGATTTGTGACTTACTCCAAAATGAAGTATACGAAGTACACACCCTTCACCCCACTGCTCCTGATTCTATCCATTATTTTAATTAACTGACCCAAAAGCCTTAAAGTATACACTGCAGTTTTAACTTTTCCTTGATTCCACAATACTTTAAGAGAATTCAGCTAAAAACCTTTCCAGTTTACTTCCCAACTTGACGGGAAAAAAATAAACAAGAGTCGTAATACATGCATAAGACTTTTGTTTAAAAAGAAAACATAGGCCAAAAAGAGATGTGACGTAGGACTTTTTTTTTTTAGAAGGACATTAATAAATAGGTATGAAAACTTAACAATATAAATTAATCTGCTGAGAAAAGATCAGACAGGGTTCATAAATAATATGCTTCACAAAGCAAACGTATAAAGCACAACAAGGTACTTTAGATGATGACACACAAAGGCTGGGATTCATCTGGGTCTTAACCATAAGCTCTTGCAGGTGTTCCTAAGTTTGAAGCCTGCCTCATGTCAGCTCCTCTTATAGTCAGTAGAGAAAACAGATGTTTTCAGAGGGCACTGCAGCCCAACCAAGAGGTCTACCTGCTAATCAGCAAAGAGAGATTACAGGATGGAGCACCACATTTGAAAACAAAAATTTGGTGGAATAAACACAGAATTAATTCTAAATTAGTTTTAAGACTCAATTATTGGCTGAGCCTAGAAGAAAATCCATTGTTACAACAAAAAATTTGTGTTCACACTATGAAACAGGAAGACGTGTCTTGCAATTTTCACCCTCTGTGTAATTTAAAGGCTTGAGATACTGATCACTGAATTATGGAAAAACAAACAGTTTCTCCCAAAAAAATAAATTAGGAATGAATATAATAGAAAGGTCATTCTTTCATAAATCACATGATTACAATTTATGATCTTTAACAAAATGTCTCACGAAATCTTAGGAAATCACTGTGCTTTACATACTTCTCATTAATTCTCTGGAGTTTTTGTTAATGTCACCATAATAAAACATCCCTTTAATCTCAACCAGCGACAAAACAGACTCACCTCCTGTTTTCTTTGGAAACAGTTAAGGCATTCTGCAGATGTGGGAGGTGATGACAACTCTTTAAAAGAAATTAAAGTAATCGACTCTTTCAAAAGAAGTGGGATTGTCAAAACCAGCCTGGGTCAGACCGATAAACTCTGAATGCTCTGCATACTCAGCCTAATTTTAAGCCTGAAAAAATAAAACAACTGCCTTCTGTAGAGTCATGTCTGTTCTTAATGATTACAGCCCTTCTTATTACAGCTTGGTTGCCCTTTGTGTTACTGCAGCAAATAAAAGAGAAATTTCTGAGGTGCAGTAGCTGGGATCTATAGTGTTTTTGCAGGTAGCACAGAGCTTCTCTTAACCCTTTTTTAAAATGATCTAACAAAAAAAAGAGAAGTCTTTAAATACCTCAGCCAGTGAAGCAATGCGGAGTAGGGGTTTTGTATCTCTAGGAAACACTGCAGAGACTGTCTAGCACAGCTGCCTAACCACACTTACTGTGAATTTCCACTTTCTTCAATAGGAACGTGAATGCATTAACAACTAGCTGCAAATGTGATCTATACATGTGCCTATATCTCCTTGACTTTCACCAGTTTTCTGAGTGCCATTTTCAAGGCCAGGTTGGATGAGGCTCTGACCAAACTGATCTAGTCAGGGATGTCCCTGCTCCTTGCAGGGGGGTTGGACTAGATGACCTTTAAATGACCCTTCCAACTCTAACCATTCTATGATTCTATGATTTTTCTCTTGGTATTCTACACCTCTCTTTTTACCTGAGCATTAAAACTGAGATGGGAAGGTAGGATGAATTCAGAAATATTACTTATTTAAGAAAGAAAATATGAAGGAAGAAAAATCTATTTTCAAAAAACCAAAGTGTTACCATGTACACTCTAAAAAAAAATATGAAGTTACTCAAGGCTCTTAAAAATAAAACAGATGCTTTTAAGAAACTCACTCAGCACATACAGCCAGCCATCTTATTACCAGCAAATCCTACAGCTCTCTCGAGACCTGTGCAACCTACAGAATCTGCAACGGACGCTGGACATCCCACTTTGAATGTGCAGGCAGCATTAAAATCATGCTGCCAGAGACTACCCCAGGCCAAATTCTGGCTGGGAGATCCAGGGGGACTACCCTAAGTAGCTCCACAGCCCAGAAGGGATTTCACTGGAAAGTTAATTACAGTCTTTCTGCAGAGTGAGGGAGGTACAGTAAGCCCCAGATTTGCACTCCCAGGAGGCAAGTCGGCAGCCTGTCCCCTGCAGTGTTTGATGGAAAAGCCAGAACATCCTCACAAGTTTTGAAAGAAAAAATCTGTTCCCTGATGCACAAAGGAAAGAAAAATCCAAATGCAGGTGGCCACATGAATTACAGATTTAACTACGTTTTATTCTGTATTTTATTTTAGACATCCCTGCAGAGACACCCGCAGCCTCCCTGCTCATGCTCTCGGTTCGGCGCTGCGGGTGCTCGTGTTACCCAGCTTCCCGGAGCGCGGCTCACCTTTAAAGAGGATTACAAACGTTAAGCTGTAAGAGGAGGAGAGACGCTGACAGAAAAACGTGACAGCATAATGTGGTCAGCAGTGTCTTCCACATTCCTGATACAAAGTGTTTTGCTTATATCCTCCCATTTACAGGCCCTATCTCTATGCAAGGTAGCTGGATGGAGACGAAACCGGTGCACCCGCATTTACCAGCGACCAGCCCCGCATCCTTCAACAGCTCCCTTCAGAAAGCGAACACTAAACAAGCGGTCATTGATAAAAACTGGCATTTGCTTAAACCTCAAGCACGCAAAAAATTAAGTTTGTTCTCTAACATCTAGATTTAATGACAAGCTCTTGCCATACATGACTTGTATTAATGCGCTGCCAAATTGAGAAATATTAACAGGGCTCATCAGAGAGCTCACAAGATCTTTACTTGCAAATTCCAAGTGTGAGGAAAAGAAGCTTTACAAAATCAAGTGCAATTAACTGTAAGCGATAAAATTAGAATGGCTGCATCTGATGACATCACCGTAACCAAGAGACAAGCTGCGTGCTTTCTAACATCACCACTGCTAAAACGCCCTGCCACAGACCCAAGCCCTGCATTCACCCGTCAAAAGCTGGGCAGCCCACCAGGCCCACAGGTGACATCGCGTGGTCTCCCCCTCAGGTGGCACAGCAGACTCCTGCCCACGCTGGGCCGAAATCACAGCAGCCTCCCACACCTTTGCTGCTTCTTGCTGCTGCTGCCTCTCTTTTTCAAAAACCTGTGCTTGCTCATGGTTCTCTGGAATGGCTGACAATCATTTAAAAAAAAAAATTAAAATCAGCTTTCATGCAACAGTGAAATATGAACATTACAAGTAATAATTTTTTTTTACTGTGAATTTTTTGGGTTTACTTATCACAATTTCTTGTCACTGCAAGAATTAGCTCACACGGTCAGAGCCATAGGTATGTATGGTTCCCATATTAGCAGATACATTTTGGATTTCCCCACTCATCAATATACAGTAGAGGCACGATTTTCACTTCTCTTTTAGTCACCCTTTAATTATGTTTTTGCAGGAGGAAATGGCTCCAGCCCTTACACCGATCCTGGGGCACAGGGCTGGAGTGTGAGAAACTCAGAGCCTAGCGTTGTGAGACTTTGGCAGGAGGGCCGGTACAGGAGCTGCAGGGTAACAAGGAATTTTGGAAGTCGAGCAGCTGATTTAGGCTCAGTGCCAGCATTGATCCACCCAACCCATTTCCTCACCATGCCAAATGGGGTCTTTGACAAAGTGACAGGTCCAAGGATTAATGTAGCTGAGTTGCACCTTGTAAAATCGCCTGAAGTCACACCCACTGGGTCCTGCAAATGCTCCGAGTCACAACTATGCTGCTGCTCACCTCATACACAGTGTGCTCCTGCCTCCCCTGAGACCTGCTTCACCAGCTCACAACATTCTGCTGCTGTTCAAAACCGAAAAGTCTAAAGTATGTCATCTTCCAGAAAATCTGATATCTCTCTCAACTACAAATAAATATTTTCCTTTTATTTGAAGTATTTTTGAAGATGCTTGTGGGGAGAAGGATGAACAATAAAATCATTAATACTGGGAAAAACTTCTGAATTAAATGCTGCTTTGAAAAAAAAATGAAATATTTTGTTTCCAAAATGCCATTATTTGGATATTTTCAAGATTTCTGTTTCCTTTTTCCCTAGCCTGAACAATCTGATGAAAATAAATTTGCAGATCATTTTATTGTCACAAAATCCGTATTTTCATCCATCCTCTCGCTCCTCCATTTGACGCAAAAGTAATTTTCAGAGCCTGTATCTGTAACACACGTAAGCAGTCAATTAATAAGCCTTACTTTGAGGATTTCTTCACAAAACTAAACACTGAGAAATAACCACTATAAACATCTTAGTAATTTATTTTAAAAAGGTAGGAGTTGAGATAAATTTTTATCTGCAATTTTTTTCATGTAAATGGAAAAAAACCAACCTAGGAATCTTGAAAGTGTCAGAATGTTTCATTTCCAGGTTCAATGTGAAGCATTAATGGGGCTGGTCTTGCACCACCAAAATCAATGCTACAAATGAGTCAGAAGTGGCAGCGTGCCTAAACAAGTGCCTGAACATTAACGGTGGAGGAACTGCTTTTGGCATTCATCAATTCTAAATATATTTCACTTCTATTAAAGAATACAAACTTATGCTCAAAATGAGCTTAGTTATGGTAATAAAAAAAAGCCTCAAGAGATCAGCATCCATTGGGTGTTTGTTCAACAGAACATCAGATATCCAAAGGAAGAGTCTACCTTCTCTCTCAGGAGCAGTCAGTATTCTCCTGCACCTGAATTAAGGCAAAATATTGTTTAGTTTGTCCCAGAAATAACCTGTGTTTCACTATCAACTATCCTCTGTTTTCCCTTGGTGCATCATCAGCTTCCCACAATCTTTTTCTCCTTGCTTTATCTCACCTTGCTGTCTGCCATCTTCTGTCAACTTTGCCAATTTCTGGCAAGCCCAGGGACAAAACTGTATTTTCTCAGGTAATCAAAGCTACTCCAAAACATTTTGATCACTTCCAGCCCAGGTTCATATAGCACCTTCTACACCCCACCACTGATACAGTCTCATTCAAGTCTTCGTCTGCCTTAACCTCACCTGGAGTCGGTGGGGACTGGGGGGTTATCTGCACAGAACAAGGTGCCTCAGTATAAAACTGTTTGTTAATATTCGAATATCTTCATCTCTGGGTTTTGCTTCTCCTTATTCAAGGACTTCTTTTCCATCAGCGATTGCAAGCTCTAATCTCTCATATGGGTGAAGCATCGGCCTAAAGAAATTACTGCCACAAAAAAAAACAAAAGTGCAAAATGCTAGACCAAACTCTGTTTGGGACAAATCACAAGGGAAGCACAGGTAGGACAGTGCGCAAGTTTGCAGAGAAGGTAGCACGTTCTTGGAGTACTTAATGCAGGAACTTTAGGCAGGCTCACGCTTCTGGCATTTAGCACGTCCCTGTGAAGAGCTCATTGAGGGCCGTGCTCATCTTCCAAGTGACTAATCCATGTTTCCAAGATTTGCCAAAACACTTTATGCTTATACGAGCAGCCAGACTGGCTCATATGGAGTCATTCTGGCTTCCAATGTAGTATCAAATCTTTTAAAAGCATCCTCATAATGTATATTTACCCCAGCAAAAGATGTGGCCTTAACAATTTGTTCCAGTTGCTTCATTCCCTAACAATTCGTTCCAGTTGCTTTGGAAGTCTAAAGCACGTTTCTAAAATTTTCCTATTTCTCTCATGCATGTTTTTCAAATACTGCACATATATTACAAATTCATTTTCAAACATAGCTGACATTCTAGAACTAAAGTTGATTCATACGCTTACACAGGATCAAATGCATTCACACAGTGCTGCACAGCCATACAATACGCGTGATTACACAATGTATGCATGTATGTGCAGTATTCGATTTACTTAGCACAAAGCCTCTTTACTCAGTACAAAGAGTCTTTATTGATGCTCTGCTGACACTTTCCTGATTTATTTTGTCATCAACTTGCTCACTAAGTGAATAGAAACATGCTTTTTGTTTTCACAGCAGCTCACTAGATAATTCAGGTACCTTGCCTGCATACTCGCCAGGCTTCTAGAAGCATGAGCTCTCTACAGACTGCAAACCTACGAGCCACAGCATATATTCCATTTATACTTATGTATGTTTTAATAGAAACCCGGTGACACTCAGAATATCTTGTAGGAAAAGGATATGTTCAGGTATAACAAGTTAGCCCATCATGAAAAAAGAAAAAAATAACTATGTGTATATGTGTGTCTGTGAATCTGTCATCTTTTAACAATGGATGATGATATGTCAGGTTTATTTAGAGAAAATATCTTTATTCCTGTTGTTGCCCTGGGAATCAAGTGTGGATGCTCAGAGTTAGTGAGGATCCTCCCTCAGGTAAAAGCTGCAGAATCAGCCTCGTATTCCCTGCCAAGGCTGCTACAAGGCTCCACTTCTTTTACTGCACAGCTTAAAAAAGCTCACATAGAAAAATAAACAGTGCTACCTTTTACTACACAGTAGAAGAAAGGGTATGTTATGGAGAAGAAATACAACCTTTAATACAACCTTAGGGGCTTCGGCTCTGGAACAAAGAAGCAGGGATGTTATCAGTGCCTTTACAATTATTTCAGGAGCACAATCATAACTAGGCACGAAGTCTGGATCATTGCCCTTCCTAAAAAGATCCTGAGTTCCTCTCATGTACACTGCAGATAGCGAAAGCTGCAGCAGCTCTCCACTTTTGAGAAATGCTCAGTACCTCACAGAATGAGACTGAGGCTTTAAATGAAACCATGAATTTGCTCTGCTTCAAACCCTGGTTAATCCTCTGCAATAAACACTATTTTCAGCATCCACCACCACTAAAGATTGCCAGGCCTCATCACATTCCCTGACATGTGATTTGGACGTTACAACATGTGGCATTTTTGTCTATAGGGCTTCCTTTGTGAGGGACCGAGCACGTTCTAGGAAACGCATGACGTTCAGTGTAGCCTATATGTGGATGCAATCCATAGCAAATTTTCTTTTCTGCAGCGTGTTATCACTCGTTGATATCAAGTTGGAGTCTTTTGCTTTGGCTCCATGAGAAATCCTTCCTCACGCCGCTGGCACCAACAGAAGGAGCGTGTCCCTAGGAAGTGCCACAGCCCCACCTCAGACCGCACAGCGCTCTTCTTGTCCCCATTTCAGCTGGCTTGATAGAAGTGCCAACTAAACGAGCTGTAGCGACTGTCCCCTGACAGTAACACAGTCACAATAACAATTGCTCATCATTCTAGCGTGTAAATTCCACAGCGGCGGCAGATTAACTCTTAGCTTTGGGATCACCCTTCATATCAAGATGGCAACACACCACAAAGAAATTTTTCAAATTTCACTGCCATTCCAACATTTTTCCTTTCAAGACAATGCTTTGCTACATTGCCTTGCTCTTCTGTCTTCCTCACACCCAACATCCTATGACCTCTGAGTTTTATCAGTAGCCCTAATGCAGTCGGTAAAAATTGTAAGTCCCTTCAGGATGCAAAGCAAGGTTATAGTCAGGTCATAAAGCAGAATACTAAGCACTAATTACGTAGAGCAAACCCCCAGAGACCCACAGGAGCCACATCTCCACCTAAAAATCACAGACTTCCCGGCCTGTCCTGTAACCCACTGAGGGAAACATGAAGATAGGACCATAGGTAGCTTATGGCTGGGCCTCGGATACCGAGTAGACAGAAGTCACATCCCCTTTTACCAACAACGCCTCAGACCCCCAGGTACACAGAAGCACCCACGCCGGGACGCTCCCCACCGGCAGCCGCCTCCCCTACCCCGCGGCCCCTTACCGGGCTCATGCTCGCCGGGGCGGTCGGAGACCTCGATGACCAGGAGCTCTCGGCCCTCGGCGCTGCGCCCCACCGTGTAGATCCTGCTGATGGCGGGGCACTGCAGCCAGACGGCCACCAGCGCCTCCCGCAGCTCGGCGTACCGGTGGTACTCGAAGGAGATGCCCTCCTCAGCGCTCAGCCGCCGCCGACGGCTGGCGGCCCCCGCCCCGGGCTCCGCCGCCCGGCAAGCAGCGAGCAGCGCCAGCAGCCCGCACAGCACCCGCAACCCGCACAGCGCCCGCAGCCGCGCCGCCATCCCG
>WHYT01014335.1:3910-21274 GCA_009806455.1 Tetrax tetrax
GGACCCGATCCTGCACATCCCCCCCAGTCCCCAGCCACCCTCCGGCCGCAGGGGCCAGTGACAGCGAGGGGCTGGCCATGTTTTTATGCAGCCCCCGCGCCGCAGTTTCCGGCACGAGGCCGTGCTCCCGAGTCGGGGTGAGGGTGCACGGGGAGGGCAGGGGGCTGCGGGCTCCAGCCCAGAGCCGGCTGCATCCCAGCTGGGCCGCCTGTCTCCCCGCACGGCCAGGCTGGATCGTACGCTGGTGGCTGGGGGTCCTTCCCCATTTCTCCAGAGCCTTCGTCCTCCTTCTTCCTCCTCGCCCTGCGGTTAGCCCTCACAGGCTGACCTCTTTCCTGTGCGATGGTGAGTCCAGCCGTGGCGCTTCCTGTTCTCACGGTGGTGGGGACAAGGGCTGGTGGGGTCCCCAGCCCCCACTGGGATGGGGACCTGACCCCCAGGCTAACGCCACGCTCGCCTTGTCACCCCCAGAGTGGTCCTAGGGATGGTGCGGATGGCAGCTCCCCTTTCGTCCTGGCTTTGGGGGTTCTCTGGGATTTCGGGGGGGATTCAGACCCTGCTGGGGATGGAGCCAGCCCTGCCACCATCCCTGGGAGGGGACGGGGCACAGCAGGGCACACAAGTGGTGACCTGCAGAGCGACGAGTCCCACCTGTGCTCCCAGGACCCTTCCCAAATCGCAGCCCCAGGTGGTTCTGACCAGTTTCAGCCCCAGGGCGGGCACTCGCCCTCTGCCTTAAAAAGAGGAGGGGGTCTCTGCACCCCCCCAACTACCTGCACCCTGGCAGGGTGCTCTGGCACACAGCAGGGCAGGGGCTGGGATGTCATCAGCACAGCGTCCCAGCCTGGCATGGGACATCTCCTCAGGCTACAGGATGGAAAGGGGGTGGTGGCAGCGCATAAATACCCCCCCAGCTCAGCTCTCCTTCCCTTCAAGCCTCCCAGTAAAGGCTTCCCAGTGCTCCCAGTCTCAGGACCTGGCTTATTAATGCCGTGGCCCTCTGCTAAGGGAAATCCCTCCTGCCCATCACCCTGGCCTCAGGGCTGCCTTGCAAAGAGCTCCCCACCCGCAGAGAGGCTCCCCTCACCTTGCCCCAAGCACCCCCATTGCCCCCCTAGTTTGGGGGTCCCCCATGGATCCAGCAATCCAGCACCCCTCCCACCATGTCGCTCACAGCTCTTGGGGGCTCATCCTGCACCTCCCGTCCCCCCCTCCAGCACCTGGCGTTGCTCCATCTCCCTCGGCGGCACCCTGCCGCGACACGTTCTCCCCGACGAGCACCCCGGGGTGCCCGGCCCCCCGCCAGCCACCGCGCGATGCCGGTTCCTTCCCTCCCTCTGAGGAGGGCCCCAGCTTCTGCATTGGCTCTGCCGAGTTTCGCCGCCGCCGGCTCCGGTTTAAAGGCGAGAGCTGGCGCTGGGCGAGCCGGGGAGGCCAGGATGGGTGTTCTCCGCTGGCTCGTGGCCTCTGCGCTCTGCGTCGCCGTCTGGGGTGAGTCCCGTGCCCCCGTGGCACCGTCCCAACTGGGGATACCTCGGGGGATGGGAGCTGGGGGCACTCAAGCTTTGGGTTTCGCCTCCCCGCTGCCGCGTCGCTGGGAACGCGGGGGGGAAAGGCTGGGGAAGTGGTTTCTCGCTTGTTGGGTCCCCAAATTTGCAGTTCCCCAAAGACAGAGGGGATTTGGGGTGGGGGGGTGATGAAGGGAGGGGAGAGAGGGACGCCTCGAGGGCTGTTGGGGGTTAAAATAGGGCTAAACCGAGCCAGACCAGCTTTAACGTGCTGACAAGCCCAAGCCATTCCCTGCCTGCAAAAAGGAGGGGACGGGGGGCACCGTGCCCCCCCAGGACCCCCTTCCTGGGTGGATGTAAAGCCGAGCAGGGCTGTGGGGCTGCGGGACTGGTCCCAAGGCTGCTCCTCCTGCCCCAGGGAACCGTGCCCAGACCCAGGCGGGCACCCGTGGGTCCCTACCTGCCCCAGGATTTGGATGCAAAAGCAGAGCTAGGACTGGTCCCAGTTGCCCCAGGGCTGGGCACGGGACAGGCACCGCAGGCTCCTGGCTCCCGCTGAGGAGGAGGAGGGTGCTGAGGGAGGGAAAGGCCCATCCTCAGCGACGGGCGTGTTGGCGTGGGGTTGCACAAGCCGGGAGCCCGCAGGGAAACTGGGAAGGTCACTGGGGAGGTACCAGGGACTGGGCACCCCTCACCCATGCCCTGCTTGTCGGGGAACAGCTTGGTTGCACCCCACCCACCCACCTTGGAAACATCACCCAAAGCCGGGGGCACTGCCTCCTGTGGGGACCCCACCCCAACAGCCCTGGGGGGGGCGCGGACCCTGGATCTGGCCCTGGGAGGCTGTCAGCGCGTCGGCGTCCTTTGCGTGTGTCACCCGTGGGCTCGTGGAGCTGCTTTCAGCCCCCGCTCAGGAGGGGCTGCAGGGAAGGGGAGCGCTGGTTTGGGCAGCCTGCTGCCCCGATCGCCCTGTCCCCAGCTCGCCCACTCACCCCTGCCCCTCTCCTCCTTCCAGGACAGGACCATGGGCTCTCCCGCTCGCCCCCTCAGTTCGGCTCCATCTACCACGTCCGAGGTAACGGGACCCCCGCAGCGCCCTTTGCCAGGGGGGAGCGGAGGATGCTCAGCACCGAGCAGGACCAGGCCATCCCAGTGCCAAACTGGGGCAGCCTCCCACAGCAGGGTGCCTCCCCCTGACCCGACATCCATGGGGACGGCAGCTCTGCTCTGCGTCCTCTGCGGGTGCCGGGGGGCTCAGGGAGGGATGTGGGGGTGCTGAGGCCTCGGGGCTGACCCGTGTCCTGCGCCGGGGACCCCCGCAGGCGTCATTAACCTTCCCTACGCTGAGATCGAGGAGCCCTTCGAAGCCTGGTACAACCTGACGGGAAACAAGAGCCGCATCCAGTACTACGGGGGTAAGGGGGTGGGCACCCGTCCGCTCGCCGCGCGAAGGGAGGAGGCGAGCGGGACCGCCGTGCCTCAGTTTCCCCTTCGCGCCGGCGCAGGGCAGGTGATAACCTACCAGCTGGCGGGGGTGAAGCCCTACGGGATGCGGTACAAGATCACGCCGGAGACCACCGAGAAAGAGGTGAACACCAGAAAATGCTTCCAGCTGCCCGGCTCCGAGGAGGACGTGGTGAAGGCTCAGAGCGTCTTCCCCACCATTGACGGCTTCAAGGTGAGAAACGCCGTGGCCCCCGTCCGACCCACAGCCCCCATCTGACCCACAGCCCCGAGCCCTGGGTGAGGGGTGCTGGACGGCTGAAGATGCTTCTCCCCATCCCGGGGGGTGCGGGGTGCTGGGACGGGTCAGGACGTGCCCCCGCAGCCCCGGGGCACAGGGAGGGTCACTTCTCCACCCGGATCGGGGCCGGACTCCCGGCTTCTTTCCCAACCCTGGCAGCCGTGTTGGGACGTGTCACAGCCCACACGAACACCGGTGTTTTGGGATGGCTTGGGCAAGTCGCTGCACGGCGGCTCGGCTGCCGCCGGTCCCGGCCTCCGGCAGGACTGGGTGCAGCAGGAGGGGTGCAGCAGGTGGGAGATGGGGACACCAAGCTGTCACCAAACCAGACAGTGAGTCTGTCCTGTGCTGCACCCCAAATTCTTGCCACGCTTTCCACCCCACACCCGGCTGTGGGGTAACGGCCACGTAGCCGCTGGATCCGGCCCCAGAGCCCGGTGCAGGCTGGTGCGAGGCGCTGTACGTACACTGGGAGGAAGGGGCTGGGTGGGAAGGAGCGAGTGCAGGGGGTGATGGGGGGGGTCTGCACCCAGAGCCCCCCTCCCTGACGCTGCATCCTCCAGTTCCTGCGGGAGGAGTACTACCGGGGCCGGTACTGCGCCGTCTGGCAGAACGTCACCCGTTGGGCGCAGAAGAAGAACGTCTACACCCTGTGGGTGACCAACTCCAGCTGCGGGGTGGCCCCCGTCCACTACGAGATGCGGGGCTACAACAGCCTGCTGGGCTCCCACTACGACAAGTACGAGATCGCCTACACCGACTTCGACAACAGCTTCCCCCCCTCCATCTTCGACCTCCCCGTCAACGGTGAGCTGGGTCGGGCCCCCCTCCGCTCTGCCGGCGGCGCTGGGGCTGACGCCGTCCCCTCCTCGCTCCCCAGAGACGAAGAAGTGCGGGGACTTGCCGGGGAGCGCGGTGGAGCACCGGGTGCTGGCCAACCCCATGGAGGACTTGGTGGGACGGCACCAGCCCTGGGCCCACGAGGTTTTCCACCACTACCGCAGGCGTTTGGGGCGACGCTACGGCTCGGCGCGCGAGCTGGAGCACAGGCAGAGCGTCTTCGTGCACAACATGAGGTACAGGCAGACGAGGGGAGGCTGCGGTGGAAGGTGGCGTCAGCCAGCGCTGATGTCGTCCCCGCCTCGACGCCGCAGGTTCGTGCACTCCAAGAACCGCGCCGCGCTCTCCTACACGCTGGCGCTGAACCACCTGGCCGACCGCACGCCGGGGGAGCTGGCAGCCCTGCGGGGCCGCCGCCGCAGCGGGGTTCCCAACAACGGGCAGCCCTTCCCCACCCAGCTCTACGCCGGCATCATCCTGCCCGAGAGCCTGGACTGGCGCATGTACGGTAGGTGCGGGGCTGCGCGGGGTCTCGCCGTCGAGGTGCTGCGGGGCCAGCGCAAAGCCACCCTGCTCCCCACCGCCACGTTGCAGCCGCGGGGCCACGCCGTCCCACGGGATCCACATCTCCCTGCGGTCCCCGCTCCGCTCAGCAACTGGAAGATGGAGGAAGGGCTCAGCCGGCGCTTGGCCCTGGTTCAGTCTGGTGCCCCAGGGACAGATGTGACATCTGAAGCCACATCTGGCTTCCCCCAGGTCCACATTAGCTGGGAGTGACACCCCCAGAGCCAGCCCCAACCCAAGGGCGGGGGTCCCGCAGGTTCACTGGTGCGTTTCCCCTCCCAATTTACACCTCTGGGAGCCCAGCGAGCCCTCAACTCCTGCCTCAGTTTCCCTTCCGCCTGCCCTCATCCCCTCGGTGCCACCCCAGCCTCTCACCCCCACCTCGCCGTCCCCAGGCGCCGTGACCCCCGTGAAGGACCAGGCCGTCTGCGGGTCCTGCTGGAGCTTCGCCACGACAGGTGCCATGGAGGGTGCCCTCTTCCTCAAGGTGGGAGCGGGGCCGTGCCCCACGGGGACAGCCGAGGCGCCCGGATGATGCCCGGCTCCATCCCTGCAGCGTGTCCCCCCCCACAGACCGGCGTGCTGACCCCCCTGTCCCAACAAGTCCTCATCGACTGCTCCTGGGGCTTCGGGAACTACGCCTGCGACGGGGGCGAGGAGTGGCGAGCCTACGAGTGGATCAAGAAACACGGCGGCATCGCCAGCACCGAGTCCTACGGCACCTACAAGGGGCAGGTGAGGGCCCCCCAGGTCTTGGGATGTGCCCCTTGGGGTTCTGGGGATGGGGACATCACCCTGTCCCCAAGACCCTGGGCTCCCTGGGGTTTAAGCCAATCCCCAGGGCTCAGCTGGGCGGTTTCGTCACCACGTGCCTCAGTTTCTGTTCTTGCAAAACAAGGCCAAGGCTCCTCCACCCATGGCTGGCACCACGGGTCCCTCCGTACCCTGGGGCGCAGGGATGGAGCCGGACTGCCTGGGGACAGGGAGGTGGCTGGGAGATGCAGCCACCCCAGGGCTGTGGGTGCGGAGCCAGCTCCCCGTCCCGCCTGTGGGTAACGCTGTGTCCCTGCAGCAACTGGGAAAACGTCCCCACCGTGGTGGGCAATGGACAAGAGAGGGGTCAGAGCTGGGACGCTGCCGCAGCCCCCGTGCCAGGTCGCTCCCTGCACAGGAGCAGCCAGGGTGGGCAGGGTGTGAGGGGACCTGGGGGCTCGGGGTGACGCAGCGTCCCTCACCCACCCACCCCCTGGGTGCCGCAGAACGGCTTGTGCCACTACAACCAGTCTGAGATGTTGGCCAAGATCACGGGCTACGTCAACGTCACCTCGGGCAACATCACGGCGGTCAAAACCGCCATCTACAAGCACGGCCCCGTGGCTGTCAGCATCGACGCCTCGCACAAGACCTTCTCCTTCTACTCCAATGGCATCTACTACGAGCCCAAGTGCGGTGAGTGGGGTGGCGCAGGGGGCACGGGAGGCGCTGGGTGCCCAGGGAGAGGCCAAGACACCCAGAATCTCCTTCTTGTTGTGGAGCATCTGGGCAGGGGTGGAAGAGGGAACCGATGGGAGAGGCAGCCTCGGGAGTAGGGATGCTCTCCGAGCGAGCAGTGTCCCCACGTCATCCCCTGCAGCGAACGAGTCGGGAACGCTGGACCACGCGGTGCTGGCCGTGGGCTACGGGGTCCTGCAGGGAGAGACGTACTGGCTCATCAAGAACTCCTGGTCCACCTACTGGGGCAACGACGGCTACATCCTCATGGCCATGAAGGACAACAACTGCGGCGTGGCCACCGAAGCCACCTACCCCATCCTGGCCTGAGCCACCTCCCAGCTCGGCGGGGAGAGCCCGTGGTGACGCTTTTGGCACCCATCCCTGGATCAGCCCCTTCGGTGGGATGCCGGAGGAAGCTGGGGACACAGTGGGACAAGGGGGGGGTGGCTGGATGGGGACCCAGCTTCCCAATAAAGCCCCTGGAGAAGGACTGGTTTGCACCTACTGGAGGGATTTGATTTCTGCTGAGACGAGAAATTCCTGATGTAGAGTGTTGGGGAAGCGGGGCGGCAGCGGGGGGAGGCATCTACCCTCTGCCCCACTGCCCGGGTCCCTGTTGTGGCTACGGGCTGGGGCGGTGTTTGCCGATGCCGTGAGCCAGCGCCGCTCCCCTCCAAGGAAAGGCGTTTTGCACCGCGGCCACCGCTCAGCGGGGTGCTCCCAGTTTGGCCTCCAGCCCTCCTGGGGAGAGCGGGGTGGGTGCAGGAGGGTCCTGCCGACGGGGTGGGGAGGTCTCTCCACTCTGACCACGGTGGTCTCCCATCTTGCCCACTGCCAGCGGTGGTGGGTCCCTGGGGAGGGGTGTCAGCCCAGCCCCGCACCCAGGGGTGCAGCAGGATGGGGCCCGGTTTGTCCCCGCTGGCGCGTGCAGCCAGCCCTTATCGGCTTTGTTTGGGGCTCGCGCGGCCCCGCGAGCGCTCGCCGTCACCTTGGGCTGGGGGCCAGCTGGACGCGCGGCAAGCGGGAGGGGTGAAGGCCACTCAGCCGAGGTGACGGTGCCGCTCTCCTCCCTGGATCTGCTTTGTCTGTGGAGCTCCTGACGTTTCAGCCCCATCTTCCCCCTTTTCCCAATTAAACCCCCGCTAATTGCAGTTCTGGGCCTGCGCCGATGGGGTATCAAGGATGCAGGGATGCAGACGGCTCCCATCTCCCCACAGCTGCCCAGCGCTGGGTTTGGTGGGGAAGCCTTGGCTCCTGTCCCAGGGGGGCAGGGAGCCCCCAGAGGGGTTTTTTGGGGGGCCAGGCAGGGTCTCACCGCACCTCCTTGCCCCCGGGGTTTTGCCGACGCAGCAAAGCCTGGCTGCGAGCTGCCACGCGGGGTGGGTGGGAGCGCAGGGATGCCACTGCCAACCCCCCCCCCCCCCAATCTATTGGGCACCCATTTTCTCTGCCATGGGGTACCAGCGCCCACAGGGGTCTGGGTCCCACCCCGCTCCAAAGCCCCGCCAGCACGCAGCATCGGCACCCACCCCGGTGTGGTGTGAAAGGCACCCATGGGTGCTGATGGAGGGGCAACATAAAGCCACACCTCCCCCTTGGTCCAGCCCCATCCCAGGGCAGGACGAGGCTTTGCCCACCCACCAGCCGTATTTAAGCCACCCATGGGTGCAGGGTAGCAGTGTGGGCTGGGGTCTGCAGGATGGAGGGGCTGGGGTGGTGGCTGTTGCTGCTGCTTCTGGGGGCTGCCATGATGCCGGGTGAGCACCCACCCTGCCTCAGCTCGGGGGGACAGAGCCTGTGCCCCCCAGCACGGGGCGATGCCACCGCGTCCCTTAGCCCGGGCGCCCAGGAGAGGGGGGTAACTGGCAGCACAAAAGGGTTTGGGTTTTTATTTTCCTTCCAGGAGCAGAGTGCAAAGCTCTTCTGGAGACACCCACGTTTGGGGACATCTACCACGTCACAGGTACCGTTTGGGAATGGGGTGCCCCTCTGGGACACTGCCCAAAGGGGTCCTGCCCCTTCAGCCACCCAAGCTGAGGGGGCTCCAACTCCCCCCGCGAAACCCAGGGGGCTGGGGCGCGTTGCTGCCGTGGGGTGACACCGTGAAGTGACACCGTGAGGTCCCAGGGTGCTCCTCACCTTCCCCACGCTCCCCTCCCGGCCACAGGCTCGGGGCGGGGGGACAGAAGATGTCCCCGGGGCTCAGCCCTTTGGAGTCCCCCCCACGTCTGGCCCCCGTGTGCCCGCAGGAGTCATCAGCCTGCCCTACGCGGAGATCAGGGAGCCCTTCGAAGCCTGGTACAACCTCACCGGGGGGAAGAGCCGCATCGAGTACTACGGCGGTGGGTACTCAAAGGCGTCCACCCCCCCCCCAACCCATCATCACCCCCTTTCTTCTGCTCCAGCACCCCCAGGTGCCTCAGCGAAGCCCTGGGAGCCACCACCACGCCAGGACCCAAAGGCTTGGCTTGACCTTAGGCGCTGTCCCCATCCCCAGGCCAAGTGGTCACCTACCAGTTCGGCTCCATCGAGCCCTTCGGCGCCAGCTTCAAGGTGACGCCCGAGACCACGGAGACGGAGGTCAACGTCCGCAAGTGCTTCCGCATCAACGGCACCGACAGGGACCTCATCGCCCCGCAGAGTGTCTTCCCCAGCCTGGAGAACTTCAAGGTGGGCTCCAGGCACGGTCCCCAAGGAGGCAGGATGGGGCAGGGGAGGGGACAAGGGACCCCCGTGGGTATGGGGTGTCTGATGGCTACGTCCCTACGAGGGCTGAGCAGCCTTCTCTGCCTGAGAAGGGGAAAACGCTGGCCGCGGCCGTGGGTGATGGAGGTGGAGGGGTTGCACGCAGCTCGGCACGGCGCAGGATGCGGCGCCGTCCCTGTGGGGTGCCGCAGCCCCCGGGGGAGCGGTGCCGGCGTGGCACCGCGGTCCCTGACGCGCGCCGTGCCCAGCGGGTGCGGGAGGAGCGCTTCCGCGGGCAGCCCTGCGCCGTCTGGCAGAACGTCTCCTACTGGGGCCGCAAGAAGAACGTCTACACGCTGCGGGTGGGCGGCTCGGCCCGCGGCCCCGTGCCGCTGCACTACGAGGTGCGCGGCTTCAACAGCCTCCTGGGTTCCCACTACGACAAGTACGAGATCGACTACTCCTCCTTCAGCCACCGCTTCTCCCCCAGCGTCTTCCGTCTCCCCGAGGGTGAGTGTCCTCGCCCACCCCACAGCCCGCACCGCGGCCGGTGCTGCCGCCGAAATGCAGCGTTCCACCTTTTAAATCTGGTTGTTTTTTTTTTTTTCTTTGTATTTTTTTTTTTTAAGAGCCTGATACTTTGGGTGAATTGGTTTGGCTGGGAAAAAATCAGGGGAGAAATGTCATTAATTAACAGCTGGGGCGATGCGGGTGCTTTCCCAGTGCTGGCTCCTCCACGTGGGAGCGCAGGGTGCCGGGTGGGACAGCGGGTTTTGGGGATTTGGCTCTGGAAGCGCGTGCGGATGCAGCTCCCTCTCACCCCGTCTATACGGGACAGCTGGCCCCAAAGATTTTGGGGGTGACGAGGGAGCCCATCCCGGCTCAGGAGGCGTCAGCCGCCCTCCGTGCCTTGTGGCAGGGGTGCAGTGCGAGCAGTGGCCCGCGGCCGGCCCCGAACACCGCATCGTGGCCAACCCCATGCAGGAGTTTGTGGGGAGGGCGCCGGAGACGGATCACGTCCACCACCGCCTCTTCCACCGCTACAAGGAGCGGTTCGGGAAGAGCTACAGCAGCGAGGAGGAGCACGAGCATCGCAAGCGCGCTTTCATCCACAACATGCGGTACGGGATGGCGGGGGGTGGGCTGGGTTGGGAGGGAGGGGTGCTCAGCGATGGGGTCCCCCGCTCCGCTCTCGCAGCATCCCCGCTCTGCCGCAGGTTCGTGCACTCCAAGAACCGCGCCGCGCTCTCCTACACGCTGGCGCTGAACCACCTGGCCGACCGCACGCCCGGGGAGCTGGCAGCCCTGCGGGGCCGCCGCCGCAGCGGGGTTCCCAACAACGGGCAGCCCTTCCCCACCCAGCTCTACGCCGGCATCATCCTGCCCGAGAGCCTGGACTGGCGGCTCTACGGTGAGGAGGGCACCGGCCGCACCGGCGCGCGAGCCCGGAGGGTGCACGAGGCTGGGGGTCACCGGGGTTTGTGCAGGGACGGCCAGCATCCTTCGCTGCTCTGTTAATGTCCCCACTCCGCCGTCCCCAGGCGCCGTGACCCCCGTGAAGGACCAGGCCGTCTGCGGGTCCTGCTGGAGCTTCGCCACGACGGGTGCCATGGAGGGTGCCCTCTTCCTCAAGGTGGGAGCGGGGCCGTGCCCCACGGGGACAGCCGAGGCGCCCGGATGATGCCCGGCCCCATCCCTGCAGCGTGTCCCCCCCGCAGACCGGCGTGCTGACCCCCCTGTCCCAACAAGTCCTCATCGACTGCTCCTGGGGCTTCGGGAACTACGCCTGCGACGGGGGCGAGGAGTGGCGAGCCTACGAGTGGATCAAGAAACACGGCGGCATCGCCAGCACCGAGTCCTACGGGCCCTACCTGGGGCAGGTGAGGGCGGCAGCACCGCTCGGGGAGGGGGCTGCAGTGCCACATCCTTCCCAATCCTCCCCCCAGCACTCTCCCAAATCGGCCATCACCCCTTGGGCGGTGGATGGAGGCTCCACTTTGGTTTACGGATGCTACACCGGAGCTGCGCCGCTCCCTCCTTCTCCCTCGCCGGGGTGGGCTGCCCAGGACCCCAGTGCCACCACAGCTTTCCTCCCCCCCCCCCCAGAACGGCTACTGCCACTGCAACGAGTCAGAGCCGGTGGCCCAGCTCGCCGGCTACGCCAGCGTGGAGCCGGGCAGCGTCGCGGCGCTGAAAGCCGCGCTGGTCAAGCACGGCCCCGTGGCCGTCAACATCGACGCCTCGCACAAGTCCTTCGCCTTCTACGCCAACGGCGTCTACGAGGAGCCCCGCTGCGGTGAGTCCAGTCAACCCAGGATGCTCCATGTCCCGCTCACTGGGGCTGGGACAGGGAAAACATCTGCAGGGTGGGATTTACCTCCCCGCCAAGCTCCCGGCTGGGGGATACGGGGCCCCTCGCTGCGTCGGGAATGGCCTCCAGCTCTAAGGGATGGGGCCTGAGATGTCTCCGTTTTCTCCTCCCACCCAGGAAACGAGACGTCGGCGCTGGACCACGCGGTGCTGGCCGTGGGCTACGGGGTCCTGCACGGCAAGAGCTACTGGCTCATCAAGAACTCCTGGTCCACGTACTGGGGCAACGACGGCTACATCCTCATGGCCATGAAGGACAACAACTGCGGCGTGGCCACCGCTGCCTCCTTCCCCATCCTGGCCTGACGGGACGTGGCCTCACCTGCGTCCTGACCCCTCCTGGGTCACTCCAGGTGGAGGGGGGGCTGGCAGAGGGATGTGGGGCCCCAGAAGGTGGTTGTGGGGCAGAGGCAGGCAGCTCAGCTGGGAGGTGGGAGGATGCTCTAAGCTGTCTGAGGAGGAATTTCACCATTTTGGCAATAAAAGCCCATAGAAGTGATCCTGTCTGTCGTGCTGGGGTGTTTTCTGCCAGCCCCAGCCTGTCCGCCACCAACCACGGCCCTTGCTGTGACTGCCTTCTGCAGCCCTCTGTGTGATGAGTTTCACCCAGTGCTCAGCCCAGGCTCCCCCCTGTTCCGGATACGTGTGCCCTCACCCCAGAGCTCTCAGCGCCATCCCCAGAAGTGCTGGTATCCCCTTCCCAGGCAGTGGAACGGAGTCTGAATCCACTCTTGGAAGCGGGGCTGGGCTCAGGGCCCCCCTGTTCCCAATCGGACTCTGCCCCATCCCGGCAGCCCGTGTCATGCTGGGAACAAGGGAGCTGCCCCTCGCAGAGAAAGTGGTCCCCGGCACCCGGTGCCCCCTCTGCTCAGCCTCTCTCCAGGCTGGGGTGTGGCTCTGTGGAGTGAGATTTAAATCTAAAATGCTTTAATTCTCCCATTTGTTCGGGCTGGAGCGTATACTCCAGACCCAGAGCTCCCAGGTGAGAGCGGATGGCACTGCCAGGCTCTGCCTCCCCAGTTTGAGAGCCCAATTAGCAACTGGGCAGCTGGGGAGGGGAGCCTACAATAGGGGAAAAGTCAGCATGGGCTGTTTCTTCCCCCAAAATGGGTTTTTGGCAGTTGAGAAGCAACATCCCCTGTGGCTACACCCTGATTTCGTAGGTCAGCCACCGCGCACCCTCACCGCCGGCAGCACCCAGCGCTTCCTTCCAGGCGATGCGATTGCTCCCAGTGGAGGGTGGCAGGTCATAATATTTTCTTGGTTTTTTTCTTTTTTTTTTCTTTCACTTGTTCACCTGCTTATTTTACAATTTGCTGCCCTGATTTCTGAAGCGGTCTTTAATCATTCTCAGCGGGGGCGCCGACTCGAATTCACGGCTGGGAGAGAAATGATCACGGCGCAGGAATGATGGGGTTTATTCCGTGGGAGTCCAGGTCTCCAGATCTTTGATTCTCTTGACTGCAGTCAATAAAACATGCTTTGACTTTCAGGGAACCGTGACTTTCAGGCTCCCTTTGGATAGGCGATGTTCTGAATTTGCTGCTGAACGTGCAAGGTGGCTTTGAGAGCTGGAGGTTTTTCAGCCCCAGGAAGGATTTAGCAGGAGCCTGGAATTTTGCATTTGTGGCATTAGGGAGAGCAGTTCTGAGCGTGGGCAGTTAAGGACGGCTGGAAAACTAAAAAAGATCCATTTATTATGTCTGAAAAAGGAGAAAATAAGAAAGGACGTACCTGAGGAGAGGTTTGCTGTTTCCAGAGCCAGCGCTGGGTTCTGGCTCCCAGCCCGCCTGAGCTGTGACCTCCAGATTTTCCCTTGACACCCGAACCTCGGAGTCACTCCAGGTTTGGCAGAGCACAGCAAAGAACAACGACCCTGAACCCCCTTTTGATTGAGAGCAACGCTGGCCTAAAGGTACACATTTAAGGTCTCCCTTGGAAGAGGCACAGTGCCTGCGTGCCCTCCAGTTCCAGCTCGCCAGCTGGGTGGGAAACTCCCCAAATTCGGTACGTTGGTGGTGACAGAGCAGCTTCACAGGGAGCAAGCACTGCCTGGAGAGCGAAAGCCGAAAGGATTGGGCACCCACCTCCTGGATACCCCCGCTGAGAATCCCATCTCAGGTGCTCAAACCGTGTAATGGCTGCCTGCAAGGGGATCCTTTTAGGGGCTGATGGTGGCTTTCGTGCTGGAGACGGGAGCCTGCTTTGGCTGCCTCCCAGGTTTTCCTGAGCCTCCACACAACTCGTCCGTCCCGCCTGATGCTCTCTTGATGCTTCTTTATTAATTCATCCACCAAGGTGAAGGCCGTCTGATCTAGTCGGGGATGTCCCTGCTCCTTGCAGGGGGGGTTGGACTAGATGACCTATGAAGGTCCCTTCCAACTCTAACCGTTCTTTGGTTCTAAAATACCCACCGACTGGTTGTCGAAGCCATCACCTCCCAGGTGAGCGTCTCCAGCCATGACTTTCCCCTCAACGCCATCCCTGTCTGTGGTGAAGACAGAGATGCTGATGCCCCTCCCGGTCCGTATCAGGGACAACGTTGCGCTCTACGTTGTCTCGTGGAAACCCCTCAGCACAGTGATCCCAGTAACGACCCAGCATCTCTGCTGGCTTGGCGCTGAGATAAGCTGGCACAGTGACCGCCGCTCCTCCCGCCTGCCCCGCAGCAACTCATCCCCTGGGATTGGGATGGGAACCTTGGGGCAATGCCAGCTCCAGGCTCCGACCCACGCATTCCCACAGAGCCCGGCGTCGGCCAGGACACTGGGGGCGAGCTGAGGCAGAGCGCGCTGCCGCAAACCGCTCCCGCGAGGTGTTTTGTTCCAGTGAAACCGCCTTTCCATGGGCGAGGGCATCCACATCTGCGGGATCAATCTGTCCACGCATCCCGAAATCCAGGCTGGGCTGCGTTTGCCAAGCTCAATGACTCTCCGAGGAAGGGCGGCTGGGATTTCAGCCGGGTTTGGTTTTTTCACCCTGCCCTCGGCCGGCCTGGCGACGGCGCTTCCCTCCGGAGCCAGCTGCGCTCCGGCACAGACCTCGGCGCGGCAACGCCAGGTGGCCAGAAAAACACGCTCCAGCCCGAAAGCTGGCTGCCTTTCAACGCTGGATGAATTATCTGCGAAAACCTCTTACGGCTCGCACAAAACAAGGTAATTATTCAGAAAGCAGGGGACACGGAGAGAGCCAGAACGCGAAAATATTATCTGTCGGTGATTTGCAGAGACCCACAGGCGGTGTCAAAGAACAGCAGCTGAATCAAACCGGCTTTGGCAACTTCTTGGCACCCAAATGCTCCAGATGACCCCGGCGGGGGGGGCTGAACACCCTCCTGCGCCCTGGGAAAGGGGTCCCGGGGGGCTGGGGGAGGACGGAGCCGGGCAGGACAGAGGGAGAGGACGCGCGTGGCAGCACCCTGAGGTTCCCGGCTGGCAAAGACGAGGGTGCAGGGGGAGGCCGTCTCTTTGCTATCTGATACGATAACCGGAGCTTTTTTGGGGTACAAACGGCCGCACGCAGCGCGATGTGAGCAGCCTCCCAAAGCGAGAAGCCGCCTTACTGCGCGCGAGGCTGTCCTGGAAAACCACCGAGGCAGCGGCTTTCTAAACGTTCCTTCTTACACCTCCTTCGGTAGCAGCTTTCCGAACGCTCTTCCTTAGCCAAATGTTTTTTCCCTTGGCGACCACGACTGCTCTGGCAGGTTCGTCGTTCACGTTCTGAAACGAAATCGCTCCTTTGCCTTCAGCTCGAGAGCTTCGCGGCTCCACCCCTCCCGCAAATTTTTCGGAGGTTTTTATTTCTCGGAACGAACCGCTGGCAGCGTTTACGTTTTCCAGGTGCGCCGTCAAACCCCAGAAAGCTGAGCAGCCCTGCACCTCCGCCCCGTTTTCCCCCAGAACCTCTCCTCAGAGCGCCGCAGCCCCTGAGCAGCGAGGGGAGTTTTGTTTAAAGCCATCCTCCGCCAAGCTCTGCCTTCTGCTTTCCCCCACCGCTATTTCCCAATCCCAAGCTAGCATCCAGCGAATTTCACGAAATTAAGTATTTCTCCTACACACAGCGCGTTTGCCCGGTGATTATAACCGGTCCCCGAGGTAGCCAAGCACAGCAGAATTCCGGTTTAATATGCACACCCACGCAGCCTCGCTAAAAAACCCCAAGACACTCCCCCGGTCCTGCTTGGGAAAGCCTGAGCGCTGCAGCGAGCGTCTCGTATTTCAGCTTCGCCACTCGCACGAGCTCGGCCTGGGAATACGCTGTCATCTGGTGTTTAAAAAAAAAAACAAAAAAAAACAGTGGGGAAAGAAGTTTCCCAAAGATTTCAAGGTATCCGTGATGGCGCTGGGTGTGAGGAGGCAGGAATGTCAGGGAACGCAGGGACCAGAGCACGCTGCTGTGGGTTTATTAACACAACTGTGGGTTTATTAACACAACTGTGGGTTTATTAACACAACTGTGGGTAGCTACAGCCTTTTGTCCGCTTGGTCTTGGCTCTGTGCAGGGAGATTTAACTCTAAAATGTTTTAATTCTCCCATTTGTTCGGGCTGGAGCATATACGTAAGCTGACAGCACCTGTTCTGCGTCGCACTGAAAAAAAATGACAGCTACTCGATTTTAAAAAACGAGTTCTTGCTGCAGGGACTGGAGGGGTGGAAAAAAAAAAAAAAATCTTCCCAGTGCCTGGAGCTGCTGGACCTCCAGCACCGCAGACACAGCGAGCGCTGGCCCTGCCCCGCGCCAGAGGCAGAGCCCCCCACGCCAACCCCCATCGTGGCCGGGCCTGGGGCTCGCGGGGCAGCAGCTGCCGGAGTCGGAGCAAAGAGGGAAGCGAGTTCACGTGAAGGTTTTCCTTTTGCTGCAGACGTTACCTCCTGCCTCGTTCTCCCTTCCTTTTCCTCCAATTCTCTTTCCCTCACCCTTTCAGGCTCGGTTTTCGCTCTGCCCCCTGCCCTGCCTCCGTCTCCGGCCCGTGGAGCTCTGCTCCCCCCCAGCTCCGCTCTGAAGATGGAGATGCCCGCTCCTCCCCACAGCCTTCTGCGCCCCTCTTCCCTCCAGACCGGACCCTCACCCCCCTCCGCAGAGGCCCTCCCCTCCCTGGGACAGCTCCTCTCCTCCCAGCCCCACCGAGCCCCCTCCCAGCAGCCCAGCCCCTCACCCTGCCCTACTCCAGCCTCCCTTCCTCCTCCGGTCTGCACGTCCCGCTCACCCTGTCCACCCCTAACACACACCAGCTACCCAGCTCCCTTCGCCTCGCCCGGCCTGAGCCCTGCCACCTCCCCTGGCCTGGCCTGGCCCAGCTCAGCCCCTTCCCTTGGGCAGGCCTGGCCTGGCCTGGCCCAGCTCCATCCCTGTCACCTTCCCCTGTACTGGTCTGGCTCAGCTCAGCCCCTTCCCTCAACCCTGGCCTGGCCCAGCTCAGCTCCATCCCTGTCGCCTTCCCCTGGTCTGGTCTGGCCCAGCCCAGCTCAGCCCTTTCCCCTGGCCCTGGCCTGGCCTGGCCCAGCCCAGCTCAGCTCAGCTCCATCCCTGTCGCCTTCCCCTGGTCTGGTCTGGCTCAGCTCAGCTCAGCTCAGCCCTTTCCCTCGGCCCTGGCCTGGCCCAGCTTGGCCCAGCTCAGCTCAGCCCTTTCCCTCAACCCTGGCCCGGCCCAGCCCAGCTCAGCCCAGCCCTTTCCCTCGGCCCTGGCCTGGCCCAGCTCACCCCATTCCCCTGGCCTGGCCTGGCCTGGTCTGGCTCGGCTCAGCTCAGCTCATCCCTTTCCCTCAACCCCGGCCCAGCTCAGCTCAGCTCAACCCAGCCCTTTCCCTCGGCCCTGGCCTGGCCCAGCTCACCCCATTCCCCTGGCCTGGCCTGGCCTGGTCTGGTCTGGCTCGGCTCAGCTCAGATCATCCCTTTCCCTCAACCCTGGCCTGGCCCGGCCCAGCCCAGCTCAGCCCAGACCTTTCCCTCGGCCCTGGCCTGGCCCAGCTCACCCCATTCCCCTGGCCTGGCTCGGCCCAGCTCAGCCCTTTCCCTCAACCCTGGCCCGGCCCTGGACTGGACCGGACTGGCCCGCCTCAGCCCCTTGTCCCGGGACAGGCCCGGCCCAGCCCAGCCCCACTTCCGGGTCCCCTCCCGCAAGGCCTTGTGGGTCAGCCCCCTCCCTGCGCGATCTCGCG
>WHYT01014336.1:28910-43019 GCA_009806455.1 Tetrax tetrax
GATACTTTGGTACTCCATTTTCTAGTGAGCTCTACCCAAATTCTTTGGATTTTAGGGTACTGAGCTTTTAAAAATAATAAGTTTATGGCAGAGTAAAAATTTTAACGCTCTCTTCTTATCCCCCGTGGATTGCATCATAACTCTGTCTTATGTTTAAAAAAGATTTAATTGGTTTTGCACCCGTGTTTTTGCTTTGGGTCAGTCCTTACCAACTGCATGGGATTCAGATTCTGAACACTTGCTTTAAAACTACCAGTACCTGGGACTGAAAGTATATTTTTGACGATGTAATCAAATATAATTTAGCTGCCTGAAACATTATGAGTAGACCTAAGCTTTCGTATAGAAATACTTGACGATATCTATACTAACATAATGTCATCCATTAGTATTGTGTAAAATATAAAATATCATGCAATATTTAAATCCAAGTGCAGTGAATCCTCTGTAGCTGTACTGACAGTATCTAAATTTAGTCACTAATTAGATTCCATGGAACAGAAGAATGCATTTCTCCATTGCAATCCACTTCTTGTGGGGACAAAGATCATAGGTACTATCTGTACGTCTATTTTTATATCATGTCGTATATTTTTCTGTGTATCAGCTGTATACATGTGTTTTCTGAATTTCTACATCTATATTTCAGCATCTCTGCTGAAACGGACCCAGGGACCCTGCAGGCTAAACGTGAGCCGGTGCCAGGGGTTGGGGCGGACGACGACTGTCACCCCTCCCTTGGCACTCGTTAGTCCACGGCTGACCCCCGTGGTCCGGCTCTGACCCCTCTGTGAGATGGTTGGCCATGGAGGTGGCAGGGACCATGCCCTGAGCAACCAGGTCTGGATTCATCCTGGCTGGCTGCTCAGAGCATCCTTCGTCCATGGCCAGAACGACTCTTTTCACTGAAAAAGCCAATTCATGCGTTTTCTTTTCCAGCCGCTTCACTGACCCAGCCTCTGGCTGTGGAAGGCTCCAGCTTTAGGACTGCAGTGAAATTAAGCGTGTACCCAAGCCCTTACAGGATCAGGGCCAAACACTTTAAATAATTGATGGGCTGCTTTATTTCTTTAGCCTTTCTGGAGTAAACTGAGTTTCAGATTAACATGAGCTGACTTAGATGTTTGGTTGGGAAAAGAAAGCCCTTTGAATTGCACTGATTTCCCACAGGATTAACTTGGGACCAGAAAAAATAACTTTTTCAGCTTCATCCTTCTCTCTCTCTGTCCCAGCAAGCACCATTTTTTTTTTTTTTTTTTTTTTTTTTCTTTCACCCTCTCTTTTTTAAATAATTATTTTACTCTTTGGGTTGTATTATATGTCTAAACGCTTTCTTATCCTTTTCTGAATCTGAACGTGTTTAGAAATGATAAAGCTGCCTTTGAGGTGACTTGGATGGTGTCAGGAAGGGATGTAAAGTGATGGTGTGTCGGTGGTATGAGTGGGTTGGACTTCTCATCTGGGAGAGCATTTCCAGCCCTCAGACGTGGCAGCGTGTTGTTGTCACAGACACCCGTTATCATTGGTCACGGTTAGGTCTCGTAAAGTCTTAAATACCTTGCACATGTTAACAACACTGCTAACAAGTGTAGAAGAACCGAAAAGTTTTTTTTAAGACCAATATTTATAGCGGGAAATTAATTCCTGCTGTTATCAACCCATTCCTTATCCTCTTCATGAAGAAATAGGAGATTCAGCCTCCTGCTGTGAAGGTTCCTCCATCCCTTCATCGCCTCAGCCACTGTCACTCGTCCTCCTCATTTCTGAACCTTATCACTCGGTATTCCAGATATTGGATTTGATCCATCCATCAGCTGTCCGTAACTTGTCAGGGACCCTGGCCACTTCCAGATGTATTTTCTGTGCTGGTCCTGCCGGAAGAGAGGAATGTTGTGCAGAGAGGGCTGGACAAATCACAGACTTGATCCATTTTGGCTGTACTTCATCTTCATATTAGCCTTTTCCACCACTTTCCCCCAAAACAGAACCTGAGGATTTGTGATGGGTAATTTTTGACCTGTGAGGAGTTTGTGGGTTTATTTCTATGGATAGACAAGCACTCCTATTTCTAACTGCTTTGATAAAACACCTAAGGGAAAATTGTGCCTTGCACTACACAAATAAAAAGGAGAGTAAAACTTTGCCCATTGTATTTCTTCCGCTGAACTTGATGATAATGCTTAAGAGAGGTTTCCATGGTAAATGTAGAAAAAACAAAATTGAAAACTTTTCCTTTGTGTATTTGCGGCTATTGTTTTTAATGGTCACTGTTCTGCTTGTTTAACAGCCATCATCCCCACCTTCTAGCTTGTGAATACATTTACATATTTTAAATCAACATAAGCAGGGGGGAAAAAAAAAAACAAACATGATTTGCCTATGGCAAAAATGCTGAAATGCTCAGGATATCCTTCTTTGGGATCTGTCAGGAAGGTTTCTTCTAGCAGACAGCTTTGCTTATTTGATAACTTTGTGTATTGATTCTTTACATCACCTGCTTCTTACTCACTTAGCTTGTATTTAATTTCTGTTCCTTCTTCTATTGTAAAAGTACAAAATGAAAACCTGCTAGCAGTTGCTAGCATTTTTTTTTTTCCCCGTTGGAGCCTCAGGTAGTTCATTCCTTGTCTGTTTACCAAGCACTTTTTCTCAATTTTTTTTTTTCTTGAACAGGAAGAATCTGCCTTGGAAGCAGTGAACTTTTAATACAGATTATTCAGAGCCATACTTGTAGCCTAACCAATGCATCCAGGACGCAGATGGGTTTCCAGCATCACTCTCTGCATCTTTCCCTTACGAAGCAGCAATCGCTGCAGCCCGGCCCTGTGCGCGTCCCACGAGCGTGACATGAGGACGCTTGTGCCCCCAGTACCGCCGTCCTGATCCCCAGGACTGCTTCATACCTAAAGCACTGGTGATAGGCCTGCCAGTATCCATCAGTTCTCTGTTTGACATCTTACTCGTTACTATTTTCATTCCCTTAGGAGAAAATGTCATGGTGTCATCCTGAGAGCCCGTTACTCCTCCGTGCCTTTCTCTGGGTCATTTCCATCTCAGTCGTGGAAGGCCGTGGCCTGCTCTCCTCCCTCGCTGGGAAGCGCTGCGCGTGCTGCTTCTCGCTGGAATCTCACCAGCCGTTGCTTTCTTGCATTGTTTCGGCGTAGTCGTGTACTGAAATCCAGCTCTTGTTCTGTCTCAGCTAATTAATTAGCCCCATTTCCATTTTAAATTTGACTCATGAAAAATTTGCCAGCCCTGCCAAAGTGCTGACAGGAGTTTTACCAGATTCTTGTAACGAAAAGTCTTTCAAAAGAATTTCCAGGTAAAAGTCAAGTGCAGTGAACAAAATGCTCAAAATAATCTTAAGCGGCCCTGAATATTTAGTTGTGTTGATGAGTAGTGCAGAATGTGTTCTGGAGAAAAAAAAAGAGGATGCAAGATTATTGTTCATTTTCCCTGAACCCCTTTGCCAGGCTCTTGGGTTTGGCCTTACAGTAGGAGATACTCAACATCTTGCAAAGCAATGAAATCTGTAGGTAAGGAAATACTGTACAATACGATGAAATACTTGAACTGCTTGATGACCTCAAGCCTTGTTGAGCTGGTGCCCTGGGGGCAACGTTACTCTCTTGAGCGGGCACAGTTCGCTTAAGATGAACTTGAAGCTTTTATCCAGTATACATAGAAACTTTCTGTTGCTAAATAAGAAAAACTGTAAAAAGATAAGAGATTATACCTGTTTACAAGCTGCACGCATAATCTCAGTGTGGTAGGATAGTCCGTGTGCTAAGCAGCAGCGGTGCCATGGCAGAGCGGGATCGCTGCCGCTCTCGTTAGCCCCTTTAAATGACTGTCGCTGTTGTCTGACAACATTTAAAACATCACCTTGTTAAATATTGCCTGTTTAATATACATTTCTGTGCAGTTTGACAAATGGATTTCTCCAGTTTAATGTGGAAGAGAAGCTAAATGAGTCAGTAAATGTTAATGTGTCCATGTTCTTCCTAGATAACTAGTTGCCCTTGGGACAGTATCAATAAGTGGCATTTATGTGATATTATGAATGTGTTAATTATGTGCAGACAAAATAATGAGTAAGCAAAGGTCAAGGGCAAATACAATTTCCCCAGAAATATGCATCAAAGAGCTTCTAATATTTAGGTCATTACCATTATTGAATATTCAGTATAATTTGAATTATGTGCATTCTTTTTTCACTGCTTGTATTTTCAGTCCAGTCTGGGAGATATTGGGCAACTTCAAGGACTGTGCAAATGTTTTGTGACGAAATTCAGCAAAACTTCAGCAGCAGCTGGACTGTGTTTTCTACGTATGTCGGTTAACTGCCAGCTGGAATTTGGGATTGACTTCTTGGACATGTTCATTGTCAATGCGCTTTTAAAAAGCGATGCCGTTAGCATGCTGGAGATTTCAATCTTTGCTTTTTATTAGCAAGCCATAAGTATAAATACCTCTTTGGCAGGGACCCTTCCAAAATCCAGTGGTTTTTGTGACATGAGGCAAGACGAAAACCTAGCTGATCGATACAGCCATTAATTAGAAGGAAAGCTTCAGTCATGATTTTTACTTCTCAACTTTTACATATTGGCATCTGGCAAAAGAGTAAAGAAGTCAATAAGGATCTGAAAGTTACTGTACTGTTAGCTGCTCACTGACAAACAGCAATTAAGGCTGCTCTGTCTCCCAGGACCTCCTCTCGCGGGTGTCTGGAAGCATCTCGCTACCAAACAAGATGCTGTTCATATATGAAATATTCATTTTATGACATCAAAACATGTTGCATATTATTTCAGTACGGCAGGCTGAAATTAGATTCACATTTTCTTTTGCTTATAAATGCCTGTCAGAGTTGCTAAATCAGTTTGTCTTTGCTGTCTTGAAGTAGTGTCAGGTTGAATTTCCTTCATGCTGCATATTGTTTTGGGCAAAGACACATGACTTCTATATTCAGGATGGAGCGCCTTGTACTCTTTAAATAAGCTGAAAAACCCCAACAATTAAGATTATTTAAAAGAATTTTTTGGAGGTGGCAGCTTGGACCCCTTTAAAGTGATACAGAAGGTACCACATGCTGATGCATCATGATCTTTGTGTCTTCCCTTCTGCAAGTACCGTGCATACAGGGCATTAAATATTTGATGGTCGTAGGGTATATAACAAGGCATTCTGGAGTCTAGGGCTGATGAAAGTAGAGAGAAACTTGGAGGACTGGATTATGAGAGCTTCTCAGGATGAAGGATCAGACAGTTTCAGCCATTGCAGCTGCCTGGCGTAGGTTTGGGATGCCTGGTCCATGGGCCACGGGCACGGGCATCCTTCAGAGCGGGTCAGGGGGTCTGGGAGGAAATCAGGGCAGGGGCTCTGCCCGCCTGTCTGTGAGCTGTCTGTTTCGGTGGGAGCCTGGCACAAAACCCAGCGAGGAGCAGAGGCTCCTGCGGACCACTCTCTGACACGCAAAAGCATCTGACAAGGCTGTGACCTGGTCCTTTAAATCAGCAGGCTGGGGAATTAATTCACTGTTAGCTTTTTTGGCATAGTAATATTGCATTCATGCATAAATAATCTCATCTTAGTTATCCTGCTGCTAAAAAAAAACTCCGGCTCTGTCCCCAGTCTACCAGACATTTGCATTAGAAATATTCCATCAGAAAAGCTACACATGCTTGAAAATATCTGTTATTTTCTTCCCTGCCTCTCTCCTCTGTGTTCTTGTTGCCCAGCCCGCGTTGCTCCCAGCTGCCCGGGGCAGGCTGCTCTGGATGCCCGCCCGCTGTGGTTCAAGGGTCTGCAGCTTTGGAAGGCACAGTTCTTCTCAGAAGCCACTTACAGTATATCTCAGTATATATTTCTTTTTATTTAATTAAGCCCAGCTTTTTAAACGTTAACCTTCCTCTTTGTTCTGCTCTACTGCTACTCTAAGTGTACTGCTGAAGTTTTTAATGTGAGAGTGCCACTGTCTTGTGATTTTTTCCCTGGATTTCCCTTGATTTTTTTAACATAATTCTTTTCAATTAATATCAGTAGATTTTGTAAATTTAGTGTATATATTTAGTGTTGATGTTGCTGTTTTCATTCATTGACTGTAATACAGTATATAATACATAATATATAAATAATATAATTAATTGCATTGACTATGATCCGAACAAGTCTAGCAATTGGGATGTAAATCCCTTGGATTACTCCCAGCAGTAGCTGATGGGATCTCCAGCAGGTCTGGAGCCAGGCGTAGACCCAGCACAGCCCCCGCCAGGCGTTTGCTCCCATCACGGGGGGTTCGTTAGGTGCTGTGCTGGGTCCTGCACCCCCCGTCTGTAACTCGGCCCTCATAATTTGTCCCCTGCTGTACGCCGTGATATCTTTTCAAGATCCCTGAAGTGCCTGTGTGCCTCCTCGGCCTGCTCCCGGTTGTTTTCAAGGACCTGCTTTTAAGAGAAAATCGCATCTGCAAAGCTCCGGCCTCGACAAACCCTCCGTACTGCTCGTTTCGAAAAGCGAGGCTCTCCTGATGAGCTTCTGCATTTTCCATTAGGAGAGACTTTCCAAAAAGATTTTTTTTGAATGATTTCTTGATAGCTGGCAATCTCCTGAATCATTTCTTACACTGAAATTGTTCTTCAAGGTGTTTTGTTCAGGTAACGGCGGCCACCAAGCTTGGTTTGTCACAATTTCCAGCCTATAACTTGGAAAGCGCTGGTGTCTATAGGTCTGGCCCGAGTGGCTGGCGTTGTATTTCTTGCTCTGAAATAGTGGGCAGGTCACCTCATTTTTCTGTGCCTCTACACTTTCCTGCCTGGCTTTGTGCTTTTTTTTTTTTTTTTTTTGTCTGTTCCTTTGGGGTCTGGTAGTCTTTGAGCTCGAACAATGTGGCTGATCTGAGCTTTGCTGTAATCCAATAATAAATAGTTAATTTTGGAGGTTTAGGTTAACAGCAAGCCACCTTGGAGTGTCAGACTGTGAGACTTTGGTTTCCTTCTATAATCAGATAAGGAACAGATATTTCCTGTAAATCCTCCCCTGGTGTTCAAGCCATACCATTAGAGCATTAAGTCAGATACATGACACCCAATTTCAAAGTAATTCCTGAGGAAAAAGCACATTATATTTTTTTAATGGGCTTCCCAGGACTTATTTTGTTTCTTCCTGATGAATATGAATTCCAGCAAGTTCATCTCAATTCTGACCTTCAAGTACACAAAGGCTCTTTTTAGAGCAAGAATATGGTTTTTAAAATTATGTACTGTCCGTGTGAATGTCCCGTGTGAACGTCCTCCTCTCTACTCTTAAAATCCCCTTAGAGTGCAAGAATAGAGCTGCTACCAGTGTTCCTAAAATTCATCTGTGTGTTTATTATGAACCACTTGCATCTTACAGAAATACTATTCATGTCAACCCGACCAGTGCCAACCTTTTCTTTCCAAATGGCTTTATTTGGGTTGTCTGCTGCATACCATACCACCACTTCTCTTCGTCTCCTTTTCTTCTGATTGCCAAGTAACGTCAAGCAGACTGGAGAAACCTCTCGTAATGTACCGTGCGACTGGTGTAACAGTCTCTCCCAAGCACCTTGGTTGAATAAATATCCATTGAATAACTGGAGAATGCATTCATATTTTTTTTATTTTGATTTATGGTCTACCTTCCTATCTGTGCATTTTCAAGGGTAATTGCCAGTTTTCACCTCCTACAGAGAAAGTATAATAGAGCTGGAGAATAAGTAGAATGCGCTGGGTTTCTCTCTCTCTCTTTTGTAAAGGAACCTTTGTATTCTTACCCATGCATACACTGATAAGTTGCAAACTGGAAATCAACCTCATTCTCAGCTGGACTTGCTGTAAAAAGCTGCTGCTTTCCGCGTTTCCTTTCCTCGCGCTGCTTGCCAACAGGAGACCTGTGCATACGGCCCGTTCCCCTTTACGAAACAAGTCAGTCCAGCCCCGATGGAGTGAAGGCATCCCAAATGAATACGAAGGTTGGAGCCAGTATGTTCCCTATTATAGCCATCGCATCCCTGTGCGCTGCTGATCCGATAGCAGCCAGCCTATCTGTCATGCATTTTAATGATCCTGCCAGTACAGCAGCTCTCCGAGGATTACTGCGCCGTCTCCCCGTGATGGGTGGCAAGTTCCTTTCTGTCATCTGATACAGGATGCTGTTCGAGGTGACTGCAGCGTGAAATATCTCTGCGTGTTGGTAAAATACTGCGTTAGATTTGGAAACGTTCTCAAAGCGCTGGCTGGCATTGCTCTGTGGGGACCTTTTCTTAATCTGAACAATAATAAGGTCAGCTGGGTGCAGCATGATTTTTCCATCAATTAGTTCAGTCATACTTCTAACAAGCCATATATAATCATGCATGTTTAACCTGCAGGTTACACAGCCTAGCTAGCTGTGTGACCTGCAGATCATAGAGCTGATAATTTTTTATTTTGTAAGCAAAAAAAAATGTAATAGAGATTTCCAATTGAATTGTCCTATCTTGGTTCCTATCTAGCTACTAACCAAACCACAGAAGTAAAGCAGTCATAATCTGGAGCGTCATGCCTTGGTCTTCTACCTGATGTCTCAGGGAAATGAAATCAGCAGCACGCTTTCCTTGTGAGCCTTTCCTTTCCATATGAAGCAAAAAACAAGCTCCAGGTGACCAGATGGGCTGCTCACAACGGGTTTCTTCTCATCCTTCTCCTTTCTTGTGGTCACGAACATTGGAAGATCTCGCTTGCTGCAGACGTCTGCGGAGAACGAGATGCTCGAGACCCCCTCTCCCTCCCTCTGCTGTTTTGTAGACTTGATCTTAGTTCAATTGTTATCTGTAGCATCAAGACAGAAGACAGACCAGGCTTTGGCTTGGAAGGGTATGGTGCAAGAGCTGGGATAGAGGGGGAAAAAGTTCACGTGGTACAAATTATTTTCAAAACTTTTGGAGCATTTGGTTTGGATTTATAGACTATTTTTAGGGTAATAAAAAAGTTACACAATTATAAATTGAAAATAACAACTTTTCTCACAATCAAATACCATGTTATGTGAGCCTGCAATAATTTTCCAGCAGGAAAAAATAGTCAGAAAATTACCATGGTACTTGAAATTCACTGTCTGTGGATACCCTAAAAATCCTGACGATCTCAGTAATGGATGCATTCAGTGCTGCTTAAGCAGAGATTCCTCCAGATTGTCCAGAGTTTATGCACTTCCCATGGGATCTATTCACGTTTCAAATTTGTGAAGCTTACGTATGTCATTGTGGGGTGCAAAAACTTCATTCAGAGAGAACTGAGATCTCTGTTTCTAATAATCCTTCTGGCACCGTTCTTATCTTTATTGAAGAAATACAAAAAAATCAGCCATTTAGGCTACCCGACTGTCCGCTTTTTGCAATGTGCAGTTGAAGTTTTAATCAGTACATGCCTTAACAACCCTAGGAGGAATTCTTTATTTCTGTTGGCACAGCATGGTGCGCTTTCCCCTTCCACTTAAAATAACGTTTCTCGCTATTGGCAGGATGAAGTTGGAAAAGTTTAATTATACAATGAAAAAGAAAGGGTCATAAACCAGAAGGCAAGAAAATCTCGACTCCTGCAGATTTCTGTTGAAAGTTGCTTTAAATGGTTGGGGTTGGCCATGATGTTCTGCAGGTTACTGTTCTCTCCCTACACTGTAGTTGCCTAATTTGACACTGATTGAGCGTTAGTTAAATTATCAGTCAGAGTTCTGACTTTTAGGTCAGATGCTTTTAAGCAAAACTGTCCCATCCGCTGAGCTACATCTCAAAACCCTGGAAGCAGCAGGGCTCAAATCAAGACGTGATTCAAGATTAGTGACCACACCGAGCCTACCGGCTGCGTCACGTAATCGCACATCAGCAAAACACAGACACGGAATGGGTAATAAAACCTACGCCGAGTGCAAGCAGTAATACAAGGAGAAATAAACATCGTTACGAGGTCGATGGAGCTAAACTGGTATCCTCACTGTATTGTAAGAAAGTAATGAGGAACACCTTCACCCTCAAACAGAAGTCAATAGGAAATCAAGAAATGGCTCCCACAGACATCCCTTTTCTAGCAGGGACCGGGGACAACAGGCAGACGCTCTGGAGTAACACAAATACACACACGCAGTCACGCGCAACCTTTAAGCAAAGGACAAGCGCATCCCAGTAAGCAGCAAACCCACCCACTGCTGTTATTTTATGAATAGATGGTAGATTTGCCTTCTGCATGTTGGTGCAATAATGAGAAAATCCCGGGATTTTGAAGGCGTAAAATTGCAGACAATTTATGTTTATAGCTGTAGACGGCCACACAAGTGAAACTAAATTGAGTGCTGGATGGAGCTGAGAGGAGAGGGAAGCAGAAACGCAAGTGGAAGATAAGGTTGTAGAAATTTTTCTCTGCAAAGCCAAGTATCCTACTGCCAGCAGCATGGAGAATGTTTTAGATAACAGATAGCGACGGAAATTATGTCGGATAATTATGTCGGAAATAACAGCGAAGGGTGTATGTGCTGACTCAGAAAACTGTCACCGACTTCTTCCCTTTGTCACCCCAGAGCGGGGTACCCGCTGCCACTGTAAGGTGTGATGTTATCCCGCAGGGGGGAAGTCAGCTGCGGGATTAACTGGGGGTAACACCGAGCGTCTACCCGAGTATTCGAAATGTAATCGCCCTGATTTGCAATTGTAAATCTCCTCTTATCAATTAATTTACATTGTACAAGTAACCATCTGATTATCTTTGTGCACTGCTGTATTTACACTGCGGTTTAATTGTAAGTAATTAGCATGTAATTGCGTATAGTTATTTATACCTTGTAAAGAAAGTGCTGTATTTATACATAGTTAAAATAATTGCAATTGAGAGCAAATCTTTTGACTTTTCTTTTCTTGCTTTTCGATGTTTCTAACAGTTTCTATGGCCAAAATTGCTGTTGTCTAGACAAAGTTGGGTCTCCTTTGGATGGGTTCGGTTAGCTTTCCGCGGGCTTAGGCATGTGGAATTGCATTTTGCTTTTGGCCTGTATTCATTTTTCATTTTAAAATATTTTCTCTCTCTCTCCTAAGACTAACCTGCCCTTCCTCCTCACAAAGAGAGTGAGGAGGAGAGAGTGCTGGGTCTCTTGAGTAGAATCTCCACCCAGCCTGTGAGGAAGCGGTGGGACTGTGACCTCTGCTTTTGGCACGGATGGATGCTTTCCGTATAGCTCTAACGAAAAATATTACCCTATTACAGTAATTCCTGCTAAGGGTGTACTTTATGAATGCTGTCAAGGGCAATGGTGGCTTTCATGTCCAGTATCAGTAATGGTAATTTTATTCCCCTTCACTGCTCCCCTCATGCCCTCGGTCCTCTGTCACCCCACTTAGAGTCACCCCAATACCAGACTACAGACACAGTCCAGTTCCTGCTGTCCCACCCTCCAGCACTTGTCCTTTTAAAAGAAATACAGTGTTTTCTGAGTATTACCATAACAGAGGATCTCTGAGATCCAGTCAGGGGCTTTTTTCCCCATCACATGTAGCACAGAGGATACCTTGACTTTATAACAGCTCTGGGAAAAGTCTTTGCTTTGTTCAGCGAGCTGGGAAGGGGTTTGATGGAGAAGGGAGATGCCCCATGCTGCTGCTGCTTGCTCAAGGCTGGTTCATTAGCATTTGTGTGTCTCTAATCTAAAGATCTGGGAGAACATTTGGGATTCGCAAAACAGCTTTGAGCGCAGGAAGGTCAGTATTATCTCGTGGGATGGTCTGCGTCTCCTCTCCGGCTGGAGCTGCTGGGTGCCTTGGTAATGAAGTGTTTTTTCTTCACTTTGCTGGTGAGACCCCTGAGTTGAGTAACAGATTTTGTGTCTGCTCAAGGGAAAGTCTCTTTTCGCTTCTCATTGCTGCTTCTGCATTTAACAGAACAGCTCGCAGCCCTGCCACTGTCAAATTAACATTGCCAGGAAACGCTGTGCCATCCCAATCATCTCATTACTGGGACTGATGGAGAAGCTCCAAGAGGTGCCTCTCCTCTTTGGCCCAAGTGAATGGTAGGTGGCATCAAAGCCACATTTCAACTGCAGTGTTTTTCCCCATTTAGCATTTCCCCATCCCAACATTTTTGCACAGGTGCGGTGGAAGGAATAACACATGTTAACGGTAACATGCTGTGCCCACTCAGAGCAGATTTGCCCGTGGCCCTGCCCTCCCATTCCCAGCTGGGCACAATTGGGTGTGTCGTGAAGCACACCTGAAGGAAGGTGGGAGGAGACGAAGCTCCGCAGGAGCTCATTAGAGAGGGTGGCTAGCAGAGAGCAGGCTGTTTGCTGGTTCTGTGCTGAGTTGCTGAGCAGAAGGGGCTCCCCTGGACCCATCCCCATCTCTGGTGAGTTGGCAGGGAGCTCTTGGGAGAGTGGTGCTGGTCCTGCTCAGGGAAGGCTTCTTGCTGTCAAAAGGCTTTTGGGAATTGCAGAAGGTGGTGAGATAAGACTTTTCCTTGGAGGTAGTGTCTGTCTTTCTGAGGATTAAGTGCAGGATTGGGTAAATTGCTCTGGTCAAAAAGCAGGGTTAGGCTCTGTGTTTATTTTTGTCTCTGTTGAGTTCCATTTCTCAGAACTCTTTTAATACACCTTAATATCTCCTACACAGCTCCCTTGGTAAAACAAATGTTATTATGTAGATAATACTTTGGCTTCCAGAAGATATAAGCATGTACCTGGAGTTAATTACTGACCTGCTGCTTAAGGTCCTGCAGACAAGACATCTTAATTTCATATATAGAACTCTAAGTCCTGATACAAGAATTAACAAATACAGAGTGCTGAGAGGTCTCCGGGTGTGTTGGTTACTATTATGTCAGTTGGAGAAGCCTTGTGGCTTAATGAGACTCCTGTAAAACATTTCACATGCTCTTGACCTCTGGAAGGTGATCCCCAGTATCTGGTGGTTTTCTCATGGATGTAAATAAGGATTAATAGGATTAATTTGTGTTGAGAAATGTCTAGGAGTTGGCTGTCGTCTACTCATGTGGGTCTGCTTTTAACAGTGCACTTGATATTTGTTTGCACAATTGGGTGCAAGCCATGCACAGCATATAGTGGCCAATTAAGGTGTAAAGCTGGTCAAAACCGCAGAGGGTATGTAGATATATATCCTGCTCAGGCTATAGGAAAGCACTATAAGATGAGTATTTTCCATCACTGAGCTGTAGTAGCAGTATATAAAGAGAACTTACTCTGTGTAACATAGCTTTACATGTTCTTCCCTGGAGTTTGTGCATTGTATCATTGTATTGTTCCTGCCTCTTCCTTCCATTTGTTCATTCCTTCCTTCTCATCTATTATATATAGTTATACATCCATGCATTTTGGTAAGGGTATGAAAGGAATACTGAAAAGAAATGTGAACAGCTTATCTAGTGAATAAGCTACTACATAAGTTAGTTTTTTGTTGTTTTGGGTTTTTTTTTCCCCCACATCTCTTAAATAGCAACTTCTTTTAGGTACTTGGCCACATCCCTTGTGACTTGGTCAGTTGCTCAGAGCTTTGGAGATGAACAGCTGAAAGCTGTTGCCCAAATGAAACCCCTGACTCCCCTCACTCCTGCTTCTGCGATAGCCCAATGCTAATCATAACCTGCCTAGCCTTCAAGGATTAAGTAATATCCTTGATGTTGTGCACATGTTATAAAGTCCATGTTACCGGTGTTCATATACAAATGTATAAACAACCATGTATGGCTTCTATAGCAGGGGAATCGGTTTTGCTCACCAGAATACACATAAAATAGCTAGGAAGCCAGGTGACGACGCTCAGGCAGTCTTGTGGTGTATAATTGCAAGCAGCGTACATGTGGCTTAGTCCCTGAGCAGCATGACCCCATGGAAACACCGGTTAAGGCACAGGTTTCAGTGTATTAGTGAGTTTATAACCTGTATAAAAATGTCAAGTCAAACAGCTGCCTACTGAATTATTCAGTGTATTGATAGAGTAATGACTCTGGGGATGGAGATGTTGGATTTAAGACTTTCAGGAGGAGTGGGGAGGGGAAATGAATCAGCTGTGCCTGATTCCAGCTGGATCACAGCAAGATCCCTAATGTTCCATTC
>WHYT01014337.1:13686-24173 GCA_009806455.1 Tetrax tetrax
AAGCAGTTACTAGCACATTGTTTTCCCTTTATGAGAGTCTTACCACCCCGACTAAGCCGGAGACACCGCAGAGCAGGAGGATGATGATCCGCGGGGTCAGAGCAGAGAAGGGAGGTAGGCGCAGCACCTTCAGGGCGTCCCCTGTTGTTCGTAGAGTATGCTCTGGGTCCTTTCTCTCTCCCTCTGCTCGGAGCCGCCTCTGTTTATCCCCTCAGCAGATTCAGTGGAAGTGTACTGACCAGGTGTCGATGCAGCATGGCCAGCGTGTGCAGCAGGGCCTGCCAAGTACGTGCCCTGCTGGCTAACAGCGGTTCCCGGATAGCAGCAACATCCTGCTCAATAACAGCCCTCCTAGCTCCCCTCTCCAGGGCTGTGTTCTCACAGCTATGTGCAGCTTGTGATTTCCCACAGTGGCCCTACACAGACCATCACTGAGATCCCTCACACAGACCAGAAACCCAGTCTTCTTTCAGAAAAAAAATTGGGACATACAAACACCATACATCAAAAACTTCACAGGGAGAAAAGACTTAAAAGTAAAAGGTTGTGGTGGGTTTACCTTGGCTGGCTGCCAGGTGTCCTATCTTTCCCATCCTCAACAGGACAGGGCAAGAAAATATAATGAAAGGCTTATGGGTCAAGGTAAGGACTGGGAGGCCAATCAGCACTTGCCATCATAGACAAAATAGACTCAACTTCAGTAAGTTAATTTAGTTTACTGCCAATTAAAATTAGAGTAGAATAATGTGATATAAGAGTAGATATTAGAGTAGAATAATAAGAAATAAGAGCAAATCTAAAAGCACCTTCTCCTTACCCCCCTGTGCTCAACTTCACCCCTGACGTCTCTACCTCCTCCCCCACCAAGCAACACAAGGGAACAGGGAATGGGGGCTGCAGTCAGTTTCTCATGCTTTGTCTCTGCCACTCCTTCCTCCTCACACTCTTCCACTGCTCCAGCATGGGGTGGTCCCACCCACAGGAGACCATTCTTCAGAAACTTCTCCAATGGGGGTCCTTTCCCAGGCTGCAGTTCTTCACAAACTGCTCCAGCATGGGTCCTTTCCATGAGGTTCAGTCCTTCAGGAATGGACTGCTCCTGTGTAGGCTCCTGTCATGGTTTGAGCCCTACTCAGCAACTAAAATACCACACAGTCAGTCACTCCCCCCTCATCACCCCCTGCAGTGGGATGGGAAGGAAAAATAAGGGAAAATAAGGCATAACTCATGGCTTGAGATAAAAAACAGTTTAAAATAACAAGAGGAAAAAAAAAACAAAAACCCAGAGATGGAAAACAAACACCACCCCCCAACCCCAAATAAAATACTTAAGCACGTAATATACACGCTCACAGTGGATAGCTCATGGTGGATCCTGATGGCCAGCTTCCTCCCAAGTAGCAGGAGCCTCCCCTTACCATCCTCCTCACTTTATACGCTGAGCCTAATGTCACATGGGATGGAGTAGCCCTTTGGCTAATATAGATAAACTATCCCAGCTGTGACCCCCAGCCACAGGTCCCACCAGCTCCAGTTCCTCTCCTAGGTCAGGTGAAAATTAACTCTACCCTAGCCGGAACCAGGACAGCTCCTCTCTACAGAGCCACAGGTCCTGCCATGAGCCTGCTCCAGCACAGGCTCTCCACTTTCCGCTTTCCACGGGGGACACAGTCTCCTTCAGGAGCATCCACCTGATCTGGAGTGGGGTCCTCCACAGGCTGCAGGGGGGATCTCTGCTCCTCCATGAACCTCCATGGGCTGCAGCCTGCCTCACCATGATCTTCAGCACAGGCTGCGGGGAAATCACGGCAGGGACAAGTTCACTCCTCCCCTTCTTCACTGACCTTGGCATCCGCAGCTGCTCCTCTCACAATCAATTTATCACAATTGGACACAGGAAGACGCCTCCCCTATTTCATATCATATCATATCATATCATATCATATCATATCATATCATATCATATCATATCATATCCCTCTCCCCCTCCCCTCCTCCTTCTCCCTCCCCCTTCCCCTATGCCTGCACTTCTGTTTTAGTTTCCCCTTTTTAAATATGTTATCACTGAGGCATTATCACTGTCGCCAATTGGCTCAGCCCCGGCCAGGTCCACTGGACAAAGGGGAAATTTCTAGCAGCTTCTCACAGAAGCTACCACTGTAGCTGTACGGTATCAGCAGATGTAGTTTGCAGTGGAAAGTAACATAAAGATTGTCTCACTATGTCTAAGAACATAATTTGCCCATGGAAAATTACTAATTAATGAAACATCAAAGTCTGATCTCAAAGAGAAAATGTCATTGTTTATTTTGGGACGTGAAGGGATTGCAGTTTCAAATGTTATCATCTTAATACAGATGTCATGAAAGTTACAGACAAAAAGCTGAGGTTACTTTTAAGATCTAATGTCTGGATTGTGTGCTGAGCATGAGCTATGTAAATCAATTCTTTCATCTACCCACAGAACATTTACCTCTGTATATTTTGTTACCTAACTAATAGTGGCAACAGGTCACAGTCCAGCTATGTCTACTACTATTGACATGAGTGAGGAGTGGAGAAGTGTTTTTCAGGTTAATAGACACATCTGAATGGGCTGCAAGAGCCGTAGGTTTTCCCATTTGCATTGTGTGACTCATGCTGGCGTAACCAGTGGCACATGCGTGCCATGTCCTGAGTGCATTGGTTCTCTCGAAGAAGCTGCTGTTGCTGCTCTCTCAGTTGAACCTCGGTTTCTTTAAGGATTTTTGAGTATTGAATGAGTCTGAGCAATTCCTGGCGCAGATGCCAATTCTCTGCTTTTACTTCTTTGATATGCTGAATTAGAGATTGTATTGCTGCTTCTTCTGCTCTCTTGGTAAGAACCTGGATCTTCTGATGAAAGTCCATCTCACAGTCAGCCTTGGCCTGCAGAAATCTGCTCTTGATTTTGTGCATTTCATCCGAACGCTGTATCTTTGTGACCAACAATGCCTTCTCCAGCTCCTTAATCTTTTTTGTTTGTTCCAGCTGAACAGACAGACTTTTGAAAGGCTGCAGGTCTTCAACCTCCTTGTTCATAAGAGAGTACTTCGTCTCCACATTCATGAGAGAGCTCCTTAACTCCTTCTCTTTTTCTGTATACTGTGAGATTAGCTTCTCTTTCTGCATCCAGACTTGAGATCGATCAGTGTTATTCTGGTCATTTAATGTTATTATCAGATTCTGGCACTTCTGTCTGTGTTTTGTTATGTAAGAGAGGTAAGCGTTGGTCTCTTCCTGATTCTGTCGGGCTTCCTCTTCTAGGAGTTTATTTTCCTGCAGGAAATGCTCGAGTCTTCCCATGTATGTGTTCATATGTTCAGTGAGAATCTGGTATTCCTTCTGCAAGTACCATTTCCTATCTGTGTCCAGTATTTCCATGTTGCTTATTCCTTTGGATAGATCTCCATTCTTAGTTCTCACTCCTTGCTTATTTTCCCCAGCACGTATGGTGTCTTGTTTCATCTGCTTTGTCTTGGATGCCATATACCACACTGGAGCTATCAAACTCTGGCAGACTGTAACAATGAAAAATTACAAATTCTAAGCGAGCATTTATGCCATGTGTATGACTGCTGCTTTTTTCCCCAGTCATACCCTCTTATGTTCTTATGTTTTCAGCTGCTTATTCTGTCAGGTAAAATATTTGACCTAATATTTTTCATGTCTGGCCTATGTCTTGAGTTGAAGCACACATGCACACACGTATATTTGCATTTTTACATTCCTAGTTATGTTGGTTTTGTTTAGTGAGGGGGCTATGGTCGTAACTTCTGCAAAAAGCTGCTAGAAGTTTCTGCTTTGTCTGGTGACCCCTTGGCTGGATCTAGGGCAGACCTGCTGCTGGCCACGGCCCAGTCAATTGGTGATGGAATCTTCAGTAATAATGCCTCTGTGATAACGTATTTAAGAAGGGGGAAAATAAATAAAAAAAAAAAAAAGAAGAACTGAAGAAGTACAAGCAGGGGGCAGAGAGGGGGAGGCGTGAGCCTTGTGGGCCTTGTGGCCATGCAGATGTGATCTTCCCAGTTGCCCAGGACTGCGTTCTTCCCTCAGAGACAGCGGGTGGGAGATAGGTACAGAACATTATGGGCTGAACATGAATTCAGCATCTGTTGAGACCATGCTGGATTATTCATTTGGAGATTTTACACCTGGGCTACTTTATCTGTGTTCCATTTTGGTTTTGTTAAAGGTGAGTAACTTGAAATTTGCTTTGGTGTTTTGGCCAAATTATGGCAAAATGCTCTCTATTATGAGAAAGATGTTATGGCTCTATCAGAGTACATCGGTATGCAAGCTGATGCCTTGGTTTTCTGTGCTGTTAGGAGTTGTTCTGTCTGGGTCCTCTCTTGCTGAGAAGATAACAGTCCTTTAATAAAGACAGTTCAATTAAGGCAGAATGAGAAGCTTCTATTTCTGCCTGTGTAATTGCCTCTTTATATTGGTCAAATGATTGCAAAGAACAATATTATCATAGATAACCTATTCGTGTTTCTGCAATAGACTACGTATTTATTGCCTGTGGTAGCTATGTGAAAAAGCACTGCCTAGCAGGTCAAATACAATGACCTGGTTTCATTTTTGAACTCCCGAGGTTTCAGGCACTTTTTGGGTGAGCAGATCATGTCCATACTGGGGGGTAGCAGGAGTCGTTTGCAGTGGAAGCACTATGCCGCATTCTTTTGTCCTTGACTGGAAATGCCTTTCTAGCATGCATCCTGCTTTAGCTTATCTGCATTGTGTACAGACACCACTTCACACTGTGCGTAAGAATTCTGGTCTGATAGATCCCACTCAGTCTGTGTTATTCATTCACCACCAATAGGACAGATTCACAGAACCACCAAATAGTTGAGGCTGGAAGGGACCTCAGGAAATTCACAGAATTATAGAATGGTTAGGGTTGGAAGGGACCTTCAAGGGTCATCTAGTCCAACCCCCCTGCAAGGAGCAGAGACATCTTCAATTCGATCTGTTTGGCACAGGTTCACACAGGTAAGAATAGCTAACCAGAATCTGAGAAATAGGTTAGAAGACATGTTTTGTAATTGTGGGATACCAAGTAAAGGTGACAGAATAATGGTCATTGCCCTATAAAGCACTTTTAAAAACCCATCTTCTGTATATATCAACTTAGTAAAAGATAATATATCATAGGAAAGAAATGTCTAGTAATTAGACATCATGATTTGAATGCGGCAGGGAATTGTGGAAATAACAGTAAGTGGTAATATAATTATTTGAATATATATTCAGATAGTGTGAGCACTATGCCTAAAACCCTACATTAATAATTTGCTTTTTTTTTTAAAGCATTAATTCAGGAGGGGATTAATTTTTTTTTAACATGCAACATTCTGTTTAAAATCTGCTGAGATACTTGCAATACAAGAGGCACAGTTAAGTCCACAACAGATACTAAAGGAAGGAAAATGAATCAGTATTAATGATTCTTGCAGACATAAACAGAAAACAAAGGAGTGAATAGTACTTTGCATGCTGAATTTCTAAACTACTTATTCAAAAGAGGAACAGTGCAATCAAGGATTTAGAACTGGAGAGAAGTCTGATAAGTCTAATGGTTTTAATGAAAATTTGTAACTAAAAGTTACTGTATCCTAATACAACTGGTGGATTAGATAGATGAACAAAATAGAATAAATATACTAACACCACTCATCATAGTAATAGCAGAACAAGTTCCAAGCTGGGAATGTGGCAGCTGCATTAGAAGTAGAGTGGGTATAGGAAGACATAAGAATCTGTAGAAATCAGTGCAGCTGTGTTTTAGGAAACAGACTTGAAGGGCTGGAAGGGTGTCACAAGGCACAAGTAGTAGAACTGAGTTAACATTAATTGTGTAGTTTCGGGGGAAAGGAAATTGTAGAGCTGTATGAATGCTAGATAAATGACTAAATCTGCACAGAAAAAAACACACCTTGCTAAAGCTGGTATTATACAAAACGTGTTTTTTTTTTTTAAAAGCACTGACCTTTCCTGGTCCTGTGATCTTCACAGATTTTCCAAATAGCTTCTTCTGGCTTGCTCTTCCTGGTTTGCTGGACAGCATTTGTGGATAGCCGAACTGTGATCTCTGAAGAATGGTGGTGTTTGTAAGCTGTGCGTGTCCATGGTGATGAAACATGCAAAGTCACAAGAGAAGCTCCGCAGCAAGATTCTCAGAGGCTGTTCAGTAGAGCCTGTTGTGATAGGACAAGGGGTAATGGGTTTAAATTAGAGGGAGGTAGATTTAGACTGGATATTAGGAAAAAAAATTTTACAATGAGAGTTGTAGAGCACTGGAACAGGTTGCCAAGAGAGGTGGTGGATGCCCCATCCCTGGAAACATTCAAGGCCAGGCTGGATGGGGCTCTGAGCAACCTGATCTGGTCAGGGATGTCCCTGCTCCTTGCAGGGGGGTTGGACTAGATGACCTTTGAAGGTCCCTTCCAACTCTAGCCATTCTATGATTCTATTATTTCGGTTCCCAGCTTGGTTACAAGGTCTGGCTGTGACCTGATTTGTTATCTGTTGGCATCAGTTAAGCAGAAACATGGAGGCAGTTTGCATTATAAGAATATAACTTATAGTAGCCACTATATAGGGAAACAGCCTCAGCTAGCTATTAAGATGTGCTGAAGGAAAAGGAATTACTTAAGACATGGTCCTCCTTGGGAATCAGGTGCCAGTATCTACTCAAACATTTCTAGCCCATGTATTTGGGTTTTCTTTCCAACAGGGTGGCAAACAGTTCCAGGTTCCACAAAGTTAGGAAGAAGTATCTGTGTATATGGGACTGTTTGTGACACTTGAAAGGCAGATGCCAGAAGGAATTTAGAATCATAGAATCATAGAATGGTTTGGGTTGGAAGGGACCTTCAAAGGCCATCCAGTCCAACCCCCCTGCAAGGAGCAGGGGCATCTCCAACTGGATCAGGTTGCTCAGAGCCTCGTCCAACCTGGCCTTGAACATTTCCAGGGATGGGGCATTCACCACCTCTCTGGGCAACCTGGGCCAGTGTTCTATGACCTTCATTGTAAAAATTTTTTTCCTAATATCTAATCTGAATCTACCTTCCTCTATTTTACAACTGTTACCCCTAGTCCTATCACACCAGGCCCTACTGAAGAGACTCTCCCCATCTTTCCTGTAGGTTCCCTTTAGGCACTGGAAGACCACTATAAGGTCTCCCCAGATCCTCCTCTTCTCCAGGCTGAACAGCCCCAACTCTTTCAGCTTGTCCTCACAGGAGAGCTGCTCCAGCCCTCTCATCATCTTTGTGGCCATCCTCTGGACCCTCTCCAACATGTCCGTGTCCTTCTTATGTTGGGAGCTCCAGAACTGGATGCAGTACTCCAGGTGGGGTCTCACCAGAGCAGAGCAGAGGGGGAGAATCCCCTCCCTCGACCTGCTGGCCACATTCCTCTTGATGCAGCCCAGGATGCGGTTGGCCTTCTGGGACGCGAGGGTGCATTGCTGGCTCGTGTTGAGCTTCTCATCTACCAGCACCCCCAGTCCCTCTCCTCAGGGCTGCTCTCCATCCATTCTCCGCCCAGTCTGTGTTTGTGCTGGGATTGCCCCGACCCACATGCAGGACCTTGCACTTGGCCTGGCTGAACTTCATGAGGTTTGCACGGGCCCACCTCTCCAGCCTGTCCAGCTCCCTCTGGATGGCATCCCTCCCCTCCAGCGTGTCGATGGCACCACACAGCTTGGTGTCATCAGCAAACTTGCTGGGGGTGCACTCTATCCCACTGTCCATGTTGCCAACAAAGACGTTAAGCAGGGCTGGGCCCAGTACTGACCCCTGAGGAACGCCACTCATCACCAGTCTCCACCTGGACACTGAACTGTTGACCACCACTCTCTGAAGGGTTGACTTCTGTGAGAAGAAACCAGACACTGCCCCCATGTCAGACGGAGCCAGTTCCAGATGGCTCCAAGGACCTGCTGCTGGCCAAAGTTGTGCCAATCAGCAATGGTGGTGGCACCTCTGTAATAACATGTTTAACAAGGGGTAAGAAATGCTGCACAACAGCAGCTGGGAGAGACGAGTGAGACTATATACACCAATAAGGGCTCTAGCCACGTCACGCAAGTTGTGGAAGGCAAAAGCGGGGACTGGGAGAATGAAGAACCACCCTCTGCAGCAGAAGAGCAGGTTCGAGAACATCTAAGGAACCTGACGGCCCACAAGTCCACGGGACCCAATGAGATGCATCTGCAGGTCATGAGGTGGCAGATGAAGTTGCCAAGCCAATGGCTATTGTATTTGAGAAGTCATGGCAGTCTGGTGAGGTCCCTGATGACTGGAAGAGGGGTAACATAACCCCCATTTTTAAAAAGGGGAACCAGGAAGACTGAGGCAACCACAGGCTGGTCAGGCTCACCCCTGTGCCTGGCAAGATAATGGAGCAGACTCTCCTGGAAACCATGCTAAAGCACATGGAGAGCAAGGAGGTGATTGGTGACAGCCAACCTGGCTTCACAAAGGGCAGATCGTGCCTGACCAATCTGGTGGCATTCTATGACAGGTGACAGCACCGGTGGACAAGAGATGAGCAACTGACGTCATCTACCTGAACTTGTGCAAGGCATTTGACACTGTCCCGCATGACATCCTTCTCTCTAAACAGGAGAGGCATGAGTTTGAGGGATAGAGTGCACCCTCAGCAAGTTCGCTGTCCAGGAGGGGCAATAGTTTTAAAATAGAGGGAGGTAGAATCAGATTAGATATTAGGAAAAAAAAATTTACAATGAGGATGGTAGAACACTGGCCCAGGTTGCCCAGACAGGTGGTGGATACTCCATCCCTGGAAACATTCAAGGCCAGGTTGGATGGGGCTCTGAGCAACCTGATCTGGTTGGAGATGTCCCTGCTCCTTGCAGGGGGGTTGGACTGGGTGGGCTTTGAAGGTCCCTTCCAACCCAAACCTTTCTGTGATTCTATGATTCTAACAACTGTGCAGACACCAAGGTCAGTGACTACAGAGGTGGAGTAGTAACACTGCTCCTGGCAGAGATCCCCCTGCAGCCCATGGTGATGACCATGGTGAAGCCGGCTGTGCCCCTGCAGCCCGTGGAGGCCCATGGAGGAGCAGAGATCCCCCTGCAGCCCGTGGAGGACCCCACACCGGGGCAGGCGGATGCACAAAGGAGGCTGTGGCCTGTGGAGGGCCTGTGCTGGGGCCTCAGTTCCTGAGGGACTGCACTCCATGCAAAAACGTCCTGCACAGTTCATGAAGGACTGTGGCCCGTGGGAGGTACCCCACCGTAAAGCAGGGGAGGAATGCAAGGAATTTCTCCCCCAAGGAGGAAGGAGCCGTGGGAAGCAACATGTGATGACACACTGACTACAACCCCCATTCTCTATTTCCCCCTGTGGCGCTCAAGGGCAGGGGGGAAGGGAGGTAGAGATAATCTGAAATTAACTTAAAGTCTGGGAAGAGGAAGGGAGAGGGATTTTTTAAATTTCTCTGTCCTTGTTTTGCTTTGGTTTTATTACTAATAAATTGAAATAGTTTTCCCCAAGTTGAGTCTGTTTTGCCCATAATGGTAACTTGAATGATTTCTTCCTGTCCTTATCTCAAACCTCAAGCTTTTAAAAATATTCTCACTCCCCCACTCCCTTGGAGGGTGGGGGAATTGAGCAAGAGACAGCACAGGGCTTAGTCCCGAGTTGGGCTAAACTATGACACCTGTCAAACCATCTTCCAGCCTGAGAGCTGCCAGCCTTTACCACTGCATGGGATTATTCTTCCCCAGGTGCAGGACTTGGCATTTTCCAGTGATTAATTAAACAATGTTCCTGTTGGCCCATTTCTCCAGCCTGACAGGGTCCCTCTGAATGGTAGCATTGCCATCTGTGGTATCAACCACTCCTCCCTGTTTTGTGTCATCTGCAAACTTGCTGAGGCTGTGCTCCAGCCCACCATCCAGCAGATTAATGAAGAAGCTGAACAGTGCTGGCACCTGTATTGACCTCTGGGGTACACCAGTAACGACTGACCTCCAGCTGGATTTCACATCACTGATGCCAAACCTCTAGTTCAGAAGTTTTCAGTCTGTCTAACCACGCACTTAACTAGTCTGTACTTACTCAGTTTGTCAACAAGGATGTTATGAGAATCAGTGTCTGCCAGAGCACGCTGCTAGCAAGGAAAGATTTGAATGGCAGGCATTAGCAATAACAATTGATAGAATTAAAAAAAAAAGCAGGAAAAATTTTTACAGTGCATCCGAATGACAGCAGGTGCTGAGAGCAGCACCTGACCTCCCCTGCTGAGGGTAGCGCACTTCTTTAAAGTTTGTCAGATGAAGGCACTGGATGCGCTACGCTGGAGAAATTTTATCCTTTGCCTGCGCCGCTCCCCCGCCGCACTCCCGGAAGCGGAGAGCAGCACCGCGGTCACAGCCCGCCGCCCTCGGGGAGGCTTCCGACGGCGGCGGCGGCGCCCCGCCC